>CAKNYM010046156.1:13500-31538 GCA_932195095.1 Andricus curvator
ATATATATATATATATATATATATATATATATGGGGCGTTATTTCTCAAGTGTACCTACTCAAAAAGTCAAAGTTGTCCGATCTAAGTTAAACTTAGGCAAAGCGTTGTGCTATTGGATAGTAGTTTATGAGGAAAAAATTTTGTCATTTGGATAAGTATTGACCGAGGGGGAGGGGGTGAAAGTTTTGGGATTTTCGTGGATATCGTCTATTTCGGCGATTTTTAACTCTCCTAATAGCGAAGAAAAAAATTTTGTCCAGTACACTTTCGATAGAGTTTTTCACACCCTTTCGATTGGTGATACGAATTTTTTCAACAAATAAATATTTGACCTTCAAAAATGAAAGTCAAAAATAAATTTGACTTTTTTTCGAAATAAGACAGGTTTTTTTTTTTTTTTTTTTTGGTCTTAACAGAGAGCTTAGGTTTTTTCCTATAAGACTATGTAGATTCAAATTTTTAATTCATGAATATAAGCGTTGAGTAGTCCGGTACGCGCATGACATATGATATATGCTAGTATATTTGATCGCTCTCTGCATTTGACAGGGTTGAGACTGCCATTATTTAGATGCCTGCATTACGTTCACTGATGAATTTTGAAAAAAATTTTGAATTTCGGAAAATCAAGTTATTGAATAAGTGGTCGGAGCGAAAAAGTGGTTTTATGAATTAACTAAAATTAAAGCTTGGAGATTTTTGTATGCTGATGTCTAGTCTTCTATCTGCCTTTCTTTCAGCCTTTCGTTTTTTTAGTGACAGTTGTTTTCACTTTTTTTTCTACTTTTCGTTTCTTCTCTTTTGGGAAGTAGTCGCATTCCGTGGCTGAGGAAAATTTCTTCAATTAAAGTCTCCCATCTTCAGTAGGTGTATATAAATGCATGGTATTGCAAAGTCCCTTCGATTGTCACTGCAACACCGAATCTGCTTTTCAGATCTTCAGCAGTGGCTTCTGATCTTCCTTGCTACTAAAAATGATTTCAGTTTCCTTGCAGTACTTCTTTGCCCACAGAAATAAGAATAAAGCTTCTAGTATGCGATCGTTAGCGGAACATTGTAGGCTAAACCGTGCTGCTTTTCGTTTAACATTCGCCCCTATGTCATCATACGCTCCTTGCTAATATTCTAGCTCACAAGGCAGATTTCGGAATTCCAGCTGAGTGGCATTACCATCCTACCGCTCATGGTAAGGGAGTATGTGATGGCATAGGGACGAATGTTAAACGAAATGCAGCAAGGTTTAGCCTAAAATGTTCCGCTGAAGATCGCATGCTAGAAGCTTCATCCTTATTTCTGTGGGCAAAGAAGTACTGCAAGGAAACTGAAATCATATTTAGTAGCAAGGAAGATCACGAAGCCACTGCTGAAGATCTGAAAAGCAGATTCGGTGCTGCAGTGACAAACAAAGGGACTTTGCAATACCATGCATTTATACCTACTTAAGATGGGAGACTTCAATTGAAGAAATTTTCCTCAGCCACGGAATGCGAGTACTTCCCAAAAGAGAAGAAACGAAGAGTAGAAAAAAAGTGAAAACACCTGTCACTAAAAAAAACGAAAGGCTGAAAGAAAGGCAGATAGAAGACTAGACATCAGCATACAAAAATCTGCAAGCTTTAATTTTAGTTAATTCATAAAACCACTTTTTCGCCCCGACTACTTATTCAATAACTTGATTTTCCGAAATTCAAAATTTTTTTCAAAATCATCAGTGCACGTAATGCAGGCATTTAAATAATGGCAGTCTCAACCCTGTAAAATGCAGAGAGCGATCAAATATACTAGCATATATTATTACTTTTCGTAGAAACAGTACCATGAAGGCACCACGGTGCGCTGCGGGGCTCCATAGTGGGGTGAAATTGGAAAACGAGGTTCAAAATGACATTTAGAACGTAATTATGCACCGATTTTAGATCTTTTTTTTTTTGAAAAATTCATAACTAAATTTTTCAGAAAATGGTGAGAGTAGATTTTTCATTTTTTTGTTTATTTAATTGTTATGTTAATGCAAACAGCGAAAAAAATGTCGATTTTTTTAATTTCATTTTTTATCTTCTAGACAAAATTTTTCTCATACTTATCGTCCCTTGTTTTTAATACACAGGGGTGTGAGAAAGATAAAAAATTGTTAACTTGCAAAGTTAATTGTTATAAACAAATTGTATTAACAAATTATCGATATTAGGTGTTCTTCGTCTTCAAAGTATATTTCTGCTCTGAAATCGCTTGCCTTCATCGTTAAGATGATACGTGGCCATTTAAATTTATTGTTGAATGTTATTTGTTTATTTTATAAACAAATTATATAAATAAATGCACATTTTGGTCGTTTTTAGGCGAAAAGAAACCGTTTTTTCTTTCGAATTTGTTGCAATTATATTGCCAATGATGTTTTCTGAAAAAAATTTTGCCACTCATCAATATTTTTTTATTTTATAAACAAATTCACATTTTGGGCGTTTTTGGGCGAAAATAAATCGTTTTTTCTTTCAACCTTCTTGAAATCATATTGGCAATGATGTTTTCTGAAAAAATTTCCCCACTCATCAGTATTTGTTTATTTTATAAGCAAATTATATAAACAAATACACATTTTGGGAGTTTTGAAGCGAAAAGAAGTCGTTTTTTCTTCTGACCTTGCTGAAATTATATTGCCAATGATGTTTTCTGAACAAATTTCGCCATTCATTAATGTTCACTTATTTTATGAACAAATTATATAAATAAATTCACATATAAGGAGTTTTTAAGCGAAAAAATATAGTTTTTTCTTCTGATCTTATTGAAGTTATATGGCCAATGATGTTCTATCTAAAAATGTTGCCAAACACCGCTAATCGTTTCTTTTATAAATAAATTATATAAACAAATGTACATTTCAGATATTTATAGGCAGAAAGAAATCGTTTTTCTTTTATTATTGTTTAAACTATATTGACAATGAATTGTCTAGATGAAATATTGTCATGCCTCACTATTTGTTTATTTAAAAAAAATTAGGTAAACGCCCAAAATGTTCATTTTTTGTATAATTTGTTTATAAAATAAGCAAATATTAATGCATATCAATTTTTTTAGAAACCATCATTGAAAATATAATTTCAGCAAGGTCAGAGGAAAAAACAAATTCTTTCCGCTTAAAAACTCCTAAAATGCGCATTTGTTTATATAATTTGTTTATAAAATGAACAAATATTGATGGGTGGCAACATTTTTCCAGAAAACGTCATTGGCAATATAATTGCAACAAGTTCGAAAGAAAAAACGGTTTCTTTTCGCCTAAAAACGCCCAAAATGTGCATTTGTTTATATAATTTGTTTATAAAATAAACAAATAACATTCAATATTAAATTTCAATAGCCACGTATCATCTTAACGATGAAGGTAAGCGATTTCAGAGCAGAAATATACTTTGAAGACGATTAACCCCTAATGTCGATCCTTTGTTAATACAATTTGTTTATAACAATTAACTTCGCAAGTTAACAATTTTTTTGTCTTTCTCATACCCCTGTGCATTAAATACAAGGGACGAGAAGTATAAGAAAAATTTTGTCTAGAAGATAAAAAATGAAATTAAAAAAATCAACATTTTTTTCGCTGTTTGCATTAACATAACAATTAAATAAATAAAAAAAATAAAAAAGCTACTCTCACCATTTTCTGAAAAATTTAGTCCTGAATTTAAAAAAAAAAACAAAATCTAAAATCGGTGCATAATTGCGTTCTAAATGTCATTTTGAACCTCGTTTTCCAATTTCACCCCACTGTGGGCTCTAGCGCCAGCGTCATGCGCGTACCGGAGTACTCAACGCTTGTATTCATGAATTGAAAATTTGAAGCCCACTTTCTAATCTACATAGTCTTATAGGAAAAATCCTAAGCTTTCTGTTAATACCAAAAAAAAAGAAAAAAAAACCTGTCTTATTTCGAAAAAAAGTCAAATTTATTATTGACCTTCATTTTTTAAGTTCAAATATTTATTTGTTGACAAAATTCGTAGCACCAATCGAAAGGCCGGGAAAAACTCTATCGAAACTGTACTGGACAAAATTTTTTTCATCGCTATTAGAAGAGTTAAAAATCGCCGAAATAGACCATATCCACGAAAATCCCAAAACTTTCACCCCCTCGGTCAATACTTATCCGAATGACAAAATGTTTTCCCTGTAAACTACTATCCAATAGCACAACGCTTTGCCTAAGTTTAACTTAGATCAGACAACTTTTACTTTTTGAGTAGGTACACTTGAGAAATAACGCCCCATATACATCATTCAAAAAAAGGATTAAACAACCACCGCAGGTGCTCACTGGGAGCAACTGCCATCTAAAAATGACAACGCTCTCAGTAGAACCGCCGTAAATCACACATACGGCCACGTCTCACGACCGTGACAGTGGTCACAGAACACGATGAAATCACAACGACAGGCCGGCGAAACTCTCGTGCGTCTTGAGTAGTGATGGGCACTGCTCGGCCTGACTGTGGTAATACCTGACCTCACCGGTAATGTCCGGTCATGAAGGTGAAAGTTGCTAAAACACGGTCAGACCCAAATATCTTTATCAGGAAAGTTGTTTTATAGAGAAAAGTGGTTTAGTTTAGAATAATAGTTAGTAGTGTGCTAATTATGAATTAAGGTTTATGAATAATTTGTGTAAATGATTCATTATTTCTTAATAAATATATATGTGAAGAAATTCAATGAGGCAATTATTATAATTAAAAATGGGAACAATGAAACTGAAATAAAATTGAATTCATTGAATGGGTTCTCAAGAAAAAGGATTGTTCAAAACATTTTTTTATATTATTTTTCTTTCGAATTAAGAAAATTTTTGTAACAACTCTCACATGTGCACAAATTTTTTTAAAATTATCACGGCATCTCCCACAGAAATGTGAAAGATCAGTCGATGTCGTATGAGCTAACGTTTGCTTTCTTTTGATCACCCGGATTGAAGTCGGGCACAAGGGGCTTCATTTTGGCATGTCAAAACGGTGTCATTTCCACTCTAGCATACCGTCGCCACATTTTGAGCCAAGAAATTCATGATGATAGCTGCAGAGCGTGTGATGCACACCCCGAGCATCTAGGACACATACTATCTAGTTGTCCAACTCATGCGGGAAGAACCTACATCCAAAGGCACAATGCGGCACAAAGAGTGCTTTATTACCATCTTTGTCACTGTTACGGCATTAGCCCGAATACCTCTCCGCTAAACGCTCCTAGAGAAATAGAGTAAATTGTCGAAAATGAGAAGTGCCGCATATACTGGAACTTCATATTCTCGGCAGTTGTTTATGTTGCGCACTCGAGGCCTGACATAGTTTTCCTGGACCTCGAAAAACGAACCATGTTCGTTATCGAATTTTCGGCACCAGCTGACAAAAACGTCACAGCCAAGGAGAAAGAAAAGAATGAGAGTTATAAAGACCTTATAAGGGAGTTGCGAGGGTTATACCCGGAATATTCTGTTAAGCTAATCGTCTAGATTATGCGCGCTCTTGGAGGTGCCATGGCTTCACTGGTTAATAGCCTGAAAAGCATCCCTGCGTGTCAACAAAATGCTGAGACACTTGCGGGGAAAATGCAGAAGGCCGTCGTCCTTGGGTCGCTTTGTGGCCTCAGGGTGCACGAGACTTTTGCCGGATCATCGTATTGAATTTGTCGCAGACTACAACCATTTATCTCACGGTCGTGAGACGTGGTTACAGCTGAAATTTTACCGCGATTTCGCTGGGAGCGGGTGCAATTTTTAACATTATCACCCGCTCCCGGCGAAATCCGGCGGTTGTCCTTATGACAAACTCTTAACTATATATAATTAAACTTGAATATACATTATATTACAAGTTAAAGAAAAAAAAACAGTATTTTTATTTGCGATCATAACCTAAAAGATACAAAGTACTCACCTTAGTATTTAGGAATAAAATTAATGGGATTTTTATTAAAAATAACTTAGCATGCTATTCTTTTAAAAATATTCCTTAATAAATGTGACACATTTTTAATGCAATTT
Organism: Andricus curvator; assembly: GCA_932195095.1. Classification (NCBI taxonomy): domain Eukaryota; kingdom Metazoa; phylum Arthropoda; class Insecta; order Hymenoptera; family Cynipidae; genus Andricus; species Andricus curvator. Next base: position 19,539 of record CAKNYM010046156.1, read on the forward strand.
TCCAATTTACAAAGCGTCAGTTTCAAATTCCGCTCGAAACTCGCGCGAAACTGTCAAAAGTGTCGTCTGCTATGCTCAGCTTCTTGACATTTTTATTATATTCAAAATAACTGGAACATTCAGAACCGAAAAACTTTCTGTACAAGTTCAGGATAGGGTATGTCCTAACAACTAAATTACTTTTCTCTATAAAAAAAACATTTCCTGGTGGAAATATTTGGTTCTGACCGCGATTTACCAACATTTACCGTCATCAACGGTCAGGAATTGGTCATGGCTGTGAAATACCGAGCAGCGCCCATCACTAGTCTTAAGGACACGAATTGTATTTGGACGGAGTCGAGAATTCGATCACGAATATAATTCGTTCCTCGAAGTCTTGGAGAACGATGTCAGGCCTCGAGTGTGCATGGGAGACTGCTGTCCGAAAATAGAGATACCTCGTAGCTGTTGGTAGACATTTTCCACCTCTGCTTTCATTACATCAGCTTTTAGAAGTAAGGCATCTAGATGGAGTGATGCAATTTCCTCACTTCGGATGTTAAAATTCAGGCCAAGTGTCTCGGCCGCTTGCTCCGCGGCTTTGTAAAGGAACGCTCCTTCACCAATCATCTCGTGGTTCCTGACCATCTTTAGGAGAGTATCTCTGCCATTCGCAACGATGTAAGCTGTACTTAGAAGAATCCGGTTATGAAGACACTGGAGATTCAGAAGTCCGCGTCCGCCTTGACGGCGTGAAATATATAATCGCGGAACTGAAGAATTGATATGCAAGCTTTTATGCATATGCATGATCTTACGTGTAATGACATCAAGGGCCTTAAGCCCGTTCTTCGTCCGTTGAACTACCCCAAACGAGTAGAGTAAAACCGGGACGGCAAGCATGTTAGTCGCAGATACCTTGTTCAACGCCGACAGATTGGAAGACCAAATCTGTCGAAGAAGATGCTTGTATCTGCTTCGGAGAGATTCCTTCACTGATGTTACATCCTGCATGCGGTTTTGATGCACGCCCAGGTATGTATAGGTCTCTCCAGTATTAAGATGTCTCATAACACTTATATCCACTACCTCAGGGTCCTTGGGAACGCCAGTAATCTTTCCTTTCTTCAGATGAATTTTGGCACACTTGTCCAAGCCAAAGTCCATACCAATCTCTCGTGTACCTCTTGACGATATTTAAAGCACTCTGAAGTTTGCTTTTACCAGAAAGATAGATCTTCAGGTTATCCATATAAAATACATGAGTGACCTTATGCTCGCGATGATTAGTGTCGCCGCAGAGGTATCCAGGAGAATTTCGTAGTGCGAGAGTTAGAGGCAGAAGTGTGATGCAAAAAAGTAGAGGGCTCATGGTATCGCCCTGAAAGACGCCCCTCTGGAAGATGACAGCAGGTTCTCTCGGCTGTCTGCTACACCTTTTTTCGAGCCACTGTGTTCGTACAACTTTCTCCACACAGGCTGAATTCTTCGAACAATCCTCTTGTTTATGACAGCTGTAAAGATCTTATACAGTGTATGCAAACAAGTTATTTGCCTGTAATTCTCTGGGTCGGACAAGTTGCCTTTTTTCGGCAGGAGTATAGTGCATCCTAACACCAGCCACTGCCCAAGTTTTATCGAACCGTAAAATAACTTTACAAGAAATCAATTTTTTACTCAAACATTTTTGAGATAAACTATTTGCTCATCGAAATTCCGTGCATGGCAAAAAATGAAAATGTAGGCTAGGTTCTCCCAGATTCGTGAACTTAGCACAAATAATTTCAGTAAGCTTAGGTAATTCGTACATTATTGCACATAATCAGTGACTTTTGAATTCTTCTGAAGATTATTGAATTCTCATGAATAATTTAGAATACAATTTCATTTATTTTAAATTTGCAGAATTCTTCTGAGAAAAAAAAATTATTTTCAACTATTTCAAAATTTAGAAACTTTGGACGACGGCTGAACTGCTAGTGTATTAGGCTGCACATGTTTTTTTTTTAATTTTGCAGAATTCTGTATAAATCTTTGAATTGACTTAAAATCATTTGAATTCTTTTAAAAGTTTTCGAATCATCTTGATATATTTAGAATACACATTGAATTGTTTTAAATTTCTTCAAATCTTTTGAATTCTGAAGAATTCTCTCGATTTCTCAGAATTCACTTATAATCTTTTGAATCCTTTCAAAGCTTTTAAAGAATTTTCTTGAAATATTCAGGATATAACATTTTTTATTTTTTATTTTCTGAAATCTTTAGAAAACATGGATTTCTGTTAAACTATTTCAAAATCCATCAACTTTGATCGAAGTTGAACTACTTTTGAATTCTTCTGAAAAAAAATTCTTCTTAACTATTTTCAAATTCATCAACACTGGTCAACGGCTGAAAAACTACTGGATTATGATAAACACGCTTCTTTTAATTCTACAGAATTTTGTAGACTTCTTTGAATTCATTTGAAATCTTTTGAATTTTTTAACACTTTTTCTTAATTCTCTTGAAATATTTTGAATTTAGTTTCAATTATTGTAAATTGCGTAAAGTCTTTCGAATTCTGCAGAATATAATAATTCAACGTGAATTCTAAGAAGTTTATAAGAATTCAAGAAAGTTTGTAAAAATGCAAGAGATTTCAATTGAATTCAAAGCCTTCTACAAAAATTTGTATAATTAAAAAAGAGAGTGTATCTTAATTCAGTAGCAGTTCACCGTCGACCAAAGCTGCTGAATGTGGAAATAGTTGAAAAGAATTTCATGTTTTGAGAAGAATTCAGAAAATCAAAAATAAATCAAGTTATATCCTGAATTATTCAAGAGAATTCAAAGATATTTAAAAGGATTCGAAAGATTACGAATGAATTCCAAAAAATCGAGAGAATTCTGCAGAATGTAATAGACTCTAAGGAATTCAACGTGTATTCTGAATATTTGATGATAATTTGGAAACCTTTAAAAGAATTCAAATGATTTGAAGCCAATTCAAAGATTTATACATAATTCTGCAAAATTTAATAAAAACGATTGCATCTTAATTCAGTAATAGTTCAGCGTCGACCAAAAGTGATGAATTTGAAAATAGTTGAAAAGAATTCCATGCTTTCAGAAGAATTTAGAGAATTCAAAACATTTGATTGAATTCTAAATTAATCAGAGGCAATCACTGATTATTTGCAATAATGCGCGAATTACCTAGGCTCACTGAAATTATTTGTGCTAAGCTCACCAAATTTCGAAGAACCTAACCTACATTTCCATTTTGTCCATGCACCGCATTTCGGTGAGCCAATATTTTATCTGGATCATGACAGACAAACACATTCGTAATCGCACTTGTTTTTTTTTTAATACTCGAAGCAAGGTAAAATTACCGTGGTAGGAGATATTACCTTCCGGGGACGCATGCACACCTGCAACTAACTGTACACCTACATGCAATTTCAATGCCCTGTAGTACCCAAAATACGCACCGGACACAAAAACGGTTGGGGAGATTTCGATTTGAATTTTTTTTTTCTATCCGTCATTACGAGGAAAGACAATACTTCTGGGATATCCTGTATATATATATATATACTGCTGAATATGGTTACAAACTGAATAAGCAATCGCGGACAATGGTCCAGGGATGGTCCCGAAAAAAAAATACCCAAGGATGAAGGCTGCGAGGGCGGACGAAACCTTTCCCTGGCTGCTCGCAGGAACAACAATGATAAGATCAAAGATAGTTTCAAGTCCTGATAAATACAATTGAATGTGCAGGGCTCCGAAAATGCGTCAGGCAGCAAGGCCTACTACCTAAGAGTTGGGGAAACCAATCAATGCAGAGTCCATACGATGGACCGGCCAAATCCTAATTGTTTTGATTGGACGGATCGACTGAGAGATGACCTTCTGGAGTGCTCAGATACCAATATGGCACCTGATCGGTGAAGTTACATGCCAGCCACAACAAGCACATGGACAAGAGCATGCACCTTAAGTTGTCTCCTCCGCGACTTTACTTCTCATGCCGTCAAGGTGGTCGCAGAATACGGAATTTCGAATGTCTTCACAACCGGATTATTCTGTGTCCAGGACATACAGTCGCAAGTGGACGAGACTCTCTTCTTAAAATGGTCAGGAAACACAAAGAAGTAGGCAAAGGAGTGTTTCTGTACAAAGCAGCTGAGGAGGCTGCTAAAACACTTGGCCTTGACTTCCATATCAGGGGTGAGCAAAATGTATCATACATTATTCATCTCAAGTACTCACTCATGATGGCCTGGATCAAGAAAGCACGGGAGAAAAACGTCCGCGAGCAGCACCTCGACGAGAGAATGCACGGCATCTTTCACAGAAATGTGGAGAATCAGTCGACGTCGTATAAGCTAACGTTCGCGTTTCTCAAATCACCCGGATTGAAGTCGGGGACGGAGGGTTTCATGCTGGTGTTTCAAGACGGTGTCATATCCGCTTTAGCATACCGTCGCCATATTTTTAACGAAGACATTCCCGATGATAGCTGCAGAGCATGTCATGCACACCCCAAGTATCTAGGACACATACTATTTAGTTGTCCAACTCATGCGTTAACGGGGTACATAAAAACGCACAATGTGGCACTAAAAGTGCTTTGTTACCGCGATGCCGCCGAAAGCGGGCGCAATTTTGTAGAATTGCATTTTTCGCGGTGAAGTCCCCCGGTTGTCTTTCTGACACATTTTTAACTATATATAGGTACTACTTACAACGTGTTTAATGAACATACGACATTACCGACATGGTTCCATACCATACTAAAAAGGGTGGTTCATGTCAGTGCTAAATATAGAAGGTTCGAGATCGATGTGGAGGGTGTTTAAATTAATAAATTCATGATGCAATATCCGCTTTTACACTTCAGTAAATGTGATAATTGCAGTGGAATGATGTTTTTCAAATTGAAGAATCATTTTCCGGAAAAGCAAGTTTGATTTTTCAATAAAAAATTCCTGGGCAGTACTGCCTTTGATATTTGCTGACACACATAAAAACGAGAGGGGCTATGCGCTCAGAAATCTTCGAATGAGATTGCTAGAGGTGGTGGGGGCTGTGAGGACGGCACGACAGACTGCAAAAGATTCGAAAGGATTGCCCCCACTTTCAGGTCGACGTGGTATCCCTCGGAATCGCTCGCACTCGGTAATACTCGGCCACATTCGGCCATGTATGGTAAAAGAAAACATAGAATCAGTTTATACTTGAATAAATTGTGAAATTGAAACATAAACATAGATTAAGTGGAAATTTATAAAAGATTAACCCCAAATTTTATTTTTTAAATAAAAAATAAATAATTTTGAGACTAACTGTTGAGATAATTTTAAAAAGCATATGTTAAAATGTTTTGTGTTTTTTTTCAATTTTAACAACTTAATTTATTCTGACTTTTACATGGTGACTTTGTGAAGCTCTTCGCCTGGTTTGATTGCTAGAGAGATTGATCAGCGACCTGGGTCGGAGCAGTGTTGCGGAACGAACGTGTTTTATAAATAAACAACACGGAAATTCTAGATTAATCTGAAAATCTACCCCCCCCCCCCCTTATACCGCCTCGTACAACCCTTCCTCACGACTTGAGTCACGCTTAACTCAAAAGCGATATGGCTGAATGGTATAATAATAGTGTATAATGAACTAAAGGCTTACAGGTACAGAACTAAATAATCCACATAATGGGAATTTGGCAGAAGAGCAAAAAAGCATTATGGAAAATCAAATTAATGATCATTTGAAGATGGAACAAAAATCCAGTTCCAAGCTCAAGCATTGCTAAATGAAGGCTGAAAAGGGGTGATTGAGAAAATTCATCCTGGTTCGAAAAAATGGACGTGGATGTTGAGAATCTTAAAGTAGTACTTACTTAAAATTGGAGCAGGCCCAGCTTTGGATTGCGATAAAGCGTTCAATTTTCAGTTAAAATTAAAAATTAAAACATGCTCACGAGATATTAGGTATATGGGCATATAAGTAAATGAATTTGATCTAAAAAAGTGTAGACAAGATTCAAATTTTATCGGTTTTCAGAAATCGGCCTTAGATAGCAATTAATAATCAAATTCTAAATTCTTTGCAAAAATAAGAACTTATTCCTGCGATTTTGGTATGCTGAATCAGAACAAGAAAGGCCTGAATCAAAAAAGTTAGCCTGTTCCGAGAAAATCAAAATTTAAGATCTTAATATCACAGTATGACAGACATTATTTGCTAAAAATCCGAAAAAAAAAGAAAATATATATATATATATATATCGTTTTTTTCCATAAATGATAATTATTTCAAGAAATATAAATGATAGCACGCTGAAAAAAATGATTACTACGTTAAAATTTCAACTAAAATTTTATTAAATTTGTTTTTTTAATTATTGTATTAAAAAATAAGATTTCGAAAAAATCCTTTTACCACAATGGGTATGCGATTTTTTAAGATTTTTTCATACATTAAAACCATTTTCTATCAAAATAATCACAATGGAAATGGGTAGATGTCATTGGATGATTGGTACAAAATATTAAAGAATTGTATTCAATTAGTAAACAACTGAGATTGATTTTTCCTAAAACATTTTCGAGATGAATAAAAATGTATGCTTTGATTTAAAAAACAATCTATCTTTATATCCTCGCAACTGGCGTCCGTATCGATTGCGATGATAGCCGGTATAGTATCCTTATCAGTTGCTGAATTCTTACACTATGCGCATGCGCGAAAGTGAATTTACGTCCGAGAAGATAAGGGAGGCAAGAGATTGCGAGCACGACGACCAGAGATTGTCAGGGACTGCGCGAAAGACGAACGATTCGAAGAGAATGTAGCAGAGATTGCGTCGTCTCGCAGTTGTATGAAATCTTAGTGCACTGCCCCTCGGAAAAGCGTTGATCTTCAAAAGTACGCTGATTCGGTGTTGTTTTGAGTTGCAACAAAAATGAGACACTGCAGAACGAGAATGCAGCTACGACCATGTTATAGTTTTACGCTTGAAGCAGGCCCCCAAGTCTTCATGCATTTCACGCGTCAAAGTGTTTGATTAAAAAGTACGGTCTCTATCCCTATCGCGGCGCCACATTCGCGTCAACACAGGCTTTAGCCTCATCCCTGATGATGGTTGTACATTTAAGTAGTGTCTGTCATTTCCTGTCATTTGTCCTTTATGACTAGCACTTTATTACTAGTCATATTATATTCGCTCGTTCAGGGTTAATGTTACAGAAAAATCCGTTACGCTACTCAGTACCATTATATCGATAAGATAATTTTAAATATCGAAAGTATCACATTGATATCAAAGTATAATAACTGTTCTGTTTGGATTTTCTTGGAAACCTGATCTCAGGTTTTCTGATGCTTTACTTCAGAACAAACGCATTCTCAACGCCAGCTATGGGTAAGAGATGCATTCATAGAAATAAAATGTTTTCTGATATTAGGTCATGTCATCACGATTCTTGACCTTTCGCCCAGCGACACGGAGTCTATCGTGTAATCGAGCGAGCAAGATAAGAATGTTTAAATCATTAACAGTCAAGCCGGCTAAGCTATTCCTGCAAGAAGAGTCGCATTAAAATGTATTAAAAAGTACTAACATTTTCAATGCGTCTTCATTCTGCTTTCTGATGCGGAGGAAAGATTTGAAAAGTATTGGTTTACATTAATCTTAACCTCGTTGAATGCTACACTTCAAAGTGCATGATTCACATTCAAAAGTATTGGATCGCATTTAGATCATCCACGAAAAATTGCAAACAGCGGTCGAGAATTTTCATACGTCACATTAAAAAGTAACGCACGGTCTGAAATTATCCGCAAGTACGAGGACGCGAACCCCTAACCGCATACGACCAAGAAATTTATTTACCTAACACTTAACCTTCTGAGCTAACCTAGCGCGCTGAGAACTTTCGTGCAAAAAATGAGAGCACTGCTCCGATTTTTTACACTCAAGATTATTTTTAAAGAATTAAGGAATTATATGAATATTCACTTTTTTCTAGTTTTTAAGTTATCAGAAGTTTCAAACTATATCGTATAGTTCAATATATATTTTCAATAAATAAAAAATTAATAGTCAAAACAACTTACGGCTTAATTTCACGCTTAGAGAAAACTGCAATATGAATAAATATATATAAATATATAAATTTTGTATTATTATTATTTATTATTTCTTTTACTCACTTATATTATAATAAACTCGAACCCCTAGCCGCATACGACCAATAAATTTATCTACCTAACACCTAACCATGTGAGCTAACGGCTGATTTATTTAAACGGGATAACTACTCTAACTTTTTCTAACTAATCGGCATAATTTCTCGGCTTTATTTATTAATAAAAATAATAGTAAATTATAATACAAATTTATGTATATAATTAAAACTTTGTCATAAGAACAACCGCGGGATTTCACCGGAAGCGCGTGTCATTCCCGGGTCCCATGACCCGGCGGGTTTGCGGGTCTCATGACCGTGAGATAAGTGGTTGCAGTCTACGATTAACTCAATTCGACAATCCAATAAAATTATCGTACACCCTGACGAAACGGAGCGACTCAAGGACGACCGCTGTCTGCATCCTCCCTGCGAGTGTCTTAGCATTTTGTTGACACGCAAGGGTGCTTTTCAGGCTATTAACCAGTGAAAGCTTGGCACCTACAAATGCACCGATCATCAGGACGATTAGCTTAATAGAATATTTCGGGTGTAACCGTAGCAAATCCCCTATAAGGACTTCATACCGCTCTTTCTTTTCATTCTTGTCGGATTTACTGTTTTTGTCGGCTGGTGCCGAAAATTCGATAACGATCATGGTTCGTTTCTCGAAGTCAAGGAGAACTATGTCAAGCCTCAAGTGCCCAACAGAAACAATTATCGAGAATATGAAGCTCCAGTATATGTGGCACTTCTCATTTTCGACAATTGACTCTATTTTCCTAGGAGCGTTTGGCGGATTGGTGTCAGAGCTACTGCCGTGAGAATGACAGATATGGTAATAAAGCACTCTTAGTACTATCATCGGGAATGTCTTAACTGAAAATGTGGCAACGGTATGTTAACATTGAAATTACACCGTCTTGATAGGCCAGAATGAAACCCTCCGTGCCCGAATTCAATCCAGGTGATTTGAGAAAAGCGAACGTTAGCTTATATGATATCGACTGTTCCTCCACATTTCTGTGAAAGATGCCGCGCATCCTCTTGTCGAGGAAGCTGTTCACGGAAGTTTTTTGTCCTGTGCTTTTTTTATCAGGGCATTCAGGAGTGAGTACTTGAGATGGAAAATGTTTTGATGCACTTTGCTCACCCCTGATATTGAAGTCAAGGCCAAGTGTTTCAGCCGTCTCCTCTGCTGCTTTGTACAGAAACGCTTCTTTTCCCACGTCCTCGTGTTTCCTGCCCATTTTAAGAAGAGGAAGTCGTCCATTTGCGTCTATATGTGCTGTACCTAGAATAATCCTACTGTGAAGACATTTAAGATTAAGTATTACGCGACCACCTTGAAGGCGTGAGATGTGAAGCCTCGGGACAGACGACTTGAGGTGCATGCTTTTGTTTATGTACATAACTTTCTGTGACCATATATCCCGACAGTTCGGAGGACCAAATCTGTCGGATGAGACGTTTGTATTTACATCGCCATTCTTAATCGCTGTTGCATCCTGGGAGCGGCTTTGTGGCACGCCCAGGTATGTATAGGTTTCTTCAGCGCAAAAGTGTCGTATAGCGCTTCAATCAGCGAGATCAGGGTCTTCGGAGATACCATTCAGTTTTCCTCGCTTCAAATTACCTTGGAGCATTTTTCTAACCCAAACTCCATTCGAATCTTTTGAGTGTACTCTTTGACAATCTCTAAAGCTAGATTCAGTTGCTCTTTATGAGGCAAAAGAGGAGAGGGCTCATGGTGTCGCCCTGTTAATTAATTTTTGATATATGTGACGCGGCACGAGGAAAGGGACCTTAGGTTTAAGGCTCATGTAGGGGGTAATCTAACCTACAAAACTCACCACAAAAAATTGATTTCGAATGCTGGCGCACCGAAAGGATGTCAGGGGGCAATTTTTTCCCCACAGGAAGCACATATCCCTATTTGAGGGGGAAAGTCCCTCCGAAACGTCAACACTCGCGATAAATATTAAAAAATTAACAAAATAACACAGTTTTCAAACGCCGAAAAAAAGTAAACAGAAACAGTACAATCAGCGCCGCGTGGTATCTCGATCGATCACTAAATCTATTTAAAAGGACTTCTGGCGCCATATTAAAAATAGAAAAAGCATTGAAACATATGTAGGAGTAATAATTCTTAATAAGTTATAATATATTATTTAAAAAACATAAAAAATAAATATTATTTTAAAAAATATAAGAAAAAAAAGAAGGAAAAATATATTCAACGCAAAATACTGACTGATAAAATAGATAAATAAAACTTTCCACATTTTCTTCTAATTCTGAGTTGATCTTATAACATTCCCTTCACACCACCCACCCAGAAGAAATAATTTACATATAGCTAAAGAAGATTTTGTAAAGATTTTCCAAATTTGTAATTAGCAAAAATAAGCATTTTCCACAAAATGCAATGTTATTCTGTTTATGATTTTTTCAGAGGAACCTTAGGCTATATAATGTACACCTAACACCCCATCAAACCCACCCACGCAATAGAACTCAACTCTAGAAAGCTGGAAAGACCCGGTGAATAGTTTCCGATCTTAGTCTATGGGAATATAATCATTTCTCTAAAAAATCAAAGTTATAGCGACTTTGATTTTTTCAAAAAGGTCCTTGGGTTCTGGATTATCATTATAACATCCCCAAAAGTCCATCCACCCACAAGGAATAAATTACATATAGCTGTCAAGATTTGGTAAAGATTTTCCAAACTTGTAATTAGCAAAAAAAAGTTATTTCCACAAAATGCAAAGTTATTGTGTTAATGATTTTTTCAGAGAAACCTTAGGCTATATAATGTACCCCTAACACTCCTTTAAATCCACCCACGTATTAGAAATGAATTCTAGTAAGCTGGAAAGACTTGGTAAATATATTGCTGTATTATTCTTTGACGATAAAATAACATTTTTAGAAAAAGTCAAAGTCGTTGTTTCTATGATTTTTTAATGTGATCCTCAGTGAATAGATTGTTATCAGAACACCCATACAAACCCACTCTCGCATTAGAAATAAATTCTAGAAAACTGGAAAGACTGTCAATATTTTTTTATGGTGGCCATTGAGCACCATGAAAACGATTTGAAACTGGTCTTTTTTCACATTATTCTTGAGAACCAGTTTTCGAGCCAAGTTCTTTATTCCAAAGACATTTTGACTCTTATGGCTTCTTTCTAAACCTGAAATTGAGTTGGAATCCAAAGGCTCAAGTCGATAAAACTTGATAGTGGCCGCTGAGCACTATGAAAACGATTTGAAACTGGTCTTTTTTCACATTATTCTTGAGAATGAGTTTTCGAGCCAAGTTTTTTATTATTTATTCCAAAGACATTCTGACTCTTATGGCTTCTTTCTAAACCTGAATTCAAGTTGGAATCCAAAGGCTCAAGTCGGTCAGACTTGATAGTGGCCGCTGAGCACTATGAAAACGATTTGAAACTGGTCTTTTTTCACATTATTCTTGAGAATGATTTTTCGAGCCAAGTTTTTTATTATTTATTCCAAAGACATTCTGACTCTTATGGCTTCTTTCTAAACCTGAATTCAAGTTGGAATCCAAAGGCTCAAGTCGATCAGACTTGATAGTGGCCGCTGAGCACTATGAAAACGATTTGAAACTGGTCTTTTTTCACATTATTCTTGAGAATGAGTTTTCGAGTCAAGTTTTTTATTATTTATTCCAAAGATATTCTGACTCTTATGGCTTCTTTCTAAACCTGAAATTGAGTTGGAATCCAAAGGCTCAAGTCGATCAAACTTCATACTGGCCGTTGAGCACTATGAAAACTATTTGAAACTGGTCTTTTTTCAC
>CAKNYM010046156.1:31638-46141 GCA_932195095.1 Andricus curvator
TTCTTTATTCCAAAGACATTCTGCCTCTTATGGCTTCTTTCTAAACCAGAATTCGAGTTGGAATCCAAAGGCTCAAGTCGATCAGACTTGATAGTGGTGTGGATAGTGGATAGTGGACTTGATGGTTTTCATAGTGCTCAGCGGCCAGTATGAAGTCTGATCGACTTGAGCCTTTGGATTCCAACTTGAATTCAGGTTTAGAAAGAAGCCATAAGAGTCAGAATGTCTTTGGAATAAAGAATAAAGAACTTGGCTCGAAAACTGGTTCTCAAGAATAATGTGAAAAAAGACCAGTTTCAAATCGTTTTCATAGTGCTCAACGGCCAGTATGAAGTCTGATCGACTTGAGCCTTTGGATTCCAACTCGAATTCAGGTTTAGAAAGAAGCCATAAGAGTCAGAATGACTTTGGAATAAATAATACAAAACTTGGCTGGAAAACTGGTTCTCAAGAATAATGTGAAAAACGACAAATTTCAAATCGTTTTCATGGTGCTCAATGGCCACCATAAAAAAATATTGACAGTCTTTCCAGTTTTCTAGAATTTATTTCTAATACGAGAGTGGGTTTGTATGGGTGTTCTGATAACAATCTATTCACTGAGGATCACATTAAAAAATCATAGAAACAACGACTTTGACTTTTTCTAAAAATGTTATTTTTTCGTCAAAGAATAATACAGCAATATATTTACCAAGTCTTTACAGCTTACTAGAATTGATTTCTAATACGTGGGTAGAATTGATGGAGTGTTAGGGGTACATTATATAGCCTAAGGTTTCTCTGAAAAAATCATTAACACAATAACTTTGCATTTTGTGGAAGTAACTTTTTTTTGCTAATTACAAGTTTGGAAAATCTTTACCAAATCTTGACAGCTATATGTAATTTATGTCTTGTGGGTGGATGGACTTTTGGGGATGTTATAATGATAATCCAGAACCCGAGGACCTTTTTAAAAAATCAAAGTCGCTATAACTTTGATTTTTTAGAGAAATGATTATATTCCCATAGACTAAGATCGGAAACTATTCACCGGGTCTTTCCAGCTTTCTAGAGTTAAGTTCTATTGCATGGGTGGGTTTGATGGGTTGTTAGGTGTACATTATATAGCCTAAGGTTCCTCTGAAAAAATCATAAACACAATAACATTGAATTTTGTGGAAAATGCTTATTTTTGCTAATTACAAATTTGAAAAATCTTTACCAAATCTTCTTTAGCTATATGTAAATTATTTCTTCTGTGTGGGTGGTGTGAAGGGAATGTTATAAGATCAAGTCAGAATTAGAAGAAAATGTGGAAAGTTTTATTTATCTATTTTATCAGTCAGTATTTTGCGTTGAATATATTTTTCCTTTTTTTTCTTATTTTTTTTAAAATAATATTTATTTGTTATGTTTTTTAAATAATATATTATAACTTATTAAGAATTATTACTCCTACATATGTTTCAATGCTTTTTCTAGTTTGAATATGGCGCCAGAAGTCCTTTTAAATAGATTTAGTGATCGATTGAGATACCACGCGGCGCTGATTGTACTGTTTCTGTTTATTTTTTTTTTCGGCGTTTGAAAACTGTGTTATTTTGTTAATTTTTTAATATTTATCGCGAGTGTTGACGTTTCGGAGGGACTTTCCCCCTCAAATAGGGATATGTGCTTCCTGTGGGGGAAAAAATTGCCCCCTGACATCCTTTCGGTGCGCCAGCATTCGAAATCAATTTTTTGAGGTGAGTTTTGTAGGTTTGATTACCCCCTACATGAGCCTTAAAAAATCGATTTTCAGGTTTTTGAAGCTACTGACGTTTTTCAAATGGCTCTTTCATACTGAAAAAGAATTAAATTCCTATCTGCAAAATTGAAATTGTTCTTATTCTGAAAAGGAAGTAGTGAATCACCTATTGCGACGCGTGCGGAAGAGCCGAAAAAAGATGTAGTCGTAAGTGGAGGGGATTGATTCCGGAGATTGTCCCACACTCTTTTTGGGGAGAGGTGTACAACATCCCGACAACACTGGAATTGAAAGAAAATACTGATAATATCATTCGCTTTGAAGAGTTTTGCGACAACCTCATAACATCAGAGGAGGAATGTCCATCAATCACTGCCGAAGAGGTAAAAAAAGCACTCAGGGGAATAAAAAACTTTTCAGCTGCGCGACCAGATTGTATCAAGAACTTCTGGTGGAAGAAGTTTACTTCTACACACCAACATCTTCTCTGCGTTTTCACATCATATTTATGGTCGGAGACGCCTATTCCGCAGTGGCTGGTGCTAAGATGCTCTATACTCCTACCGAAGACAGGCGACTGATGCAACCCAGAGAATCACGGGCCAATCACTTGTTTGAATACGTTGTATAAGATCTTCACAGCAACCCGAACAGACAATATTATTCGAAAAATTGAGCCTGTATAGATAGAGATGTACAAACAACGTGGCTCGAAAAAAGGTGCATTAGGCTGTCGAAAGAACCTGCTAATTGACAGTTGCGTCTTCACAGACGCAGCAACCTATCAGTGCTCCCTGTCGCCGGCCTGGATTGACTATCGGAAAGCGTTTGATTCAACCTCTCATAGACTTATCACCTGCCTGTTGAAAAACTTGAAGGTTCGTCCACACGTATAGTATAATGCATAGAGAGATTGATGCCCCTTTGAAAAAAAAGATTTACTATCTGATATGGAAATTATTGCGTGAAAACGAACAGCGTCACCTTCCAGAAAGTCCTCTTTCAGGGCTCATCAGTGAACGTGTCTCACTGAAGCAGACACAAGCGTCTTCTTTTACATGTTTGGTCTTCAAATCTATCGGCGTTGAACAAGCTATCTGCGACTAACGTGCTTGCCCTCCCAGTTCTAGTCCACTCGTTTGGGGTGGTTCAATGGACGAAGAACGAGCCTACGGCGTTTGATATCGCCGCGCGTAAGATCATGCAAATGCAGAAGATCATGCATATGCAGAAGAGCTTGCATATCAATTCGTCCATTCCGCGATTATACATCCCATCGGCGTTGAGGCTGGCGCGGACTTCGGGATCTCCAAGTTCTTCATGAACGAATTTTATTAGGTTCAGCTTACGTCGTTTGCAAATGGAAGTACTCTATCTAGATGCCTTACTTCTTAAAGCCCAAGTAAAGAAAGCAGAGGCTGAAAAATTTTGGCAACAGTAACTGTCGGTACAGAGGGTTTTTATTTTTGCATGCCAGTACGATGTTTTTTTTCATCTTAGTATACCCTTTCACGCGGTAAGGACTTATCTCTACGGATAAAATGCAGTCCTGACACTTTGGGTCTGAAATTTTCCTCCAAGACTTGGATAAACGAACTATATTCGTGACAGAATTCTCGACTCCGGCCGATTACAACATAACGTCTAAGGAGAAGCGAAAGAAGGAGGGGCATCAAGACCTTTAAATGGAACAGCAGCGATTGTACTCAAATTTTCGATTAAAGTAATTGTTCTCGTGATCTTCGCTCGCGGAGGTGCAAAAAGCTGTAATTTTTAGGTCGCTCCCTGTCGGCAAATCACGCAAGGGTTTCGCCGGCCTGTCGTTGTGATTTCGTCGTGCCCTGTGGCCATCCATCTCATGGTCGTAAGAGCGGCCGCAGGTGTGATTTACCGCAGTTCTACTGGAAGCCGGTGACATTTTCATAAATGGCAGTTGCTCCCAGTGGAGCCTTGCGGTGATTATTTCACCTGTTGTAATTTAAATATATATATATTTAATATTTAATATATAGTTAAAAGTTCTTCCTAAGGAAAACTGTGGTGTTTCACCGAGAGCAGGTGCCATTCTACAAAATTGCACCTGCTCCCGGCAAATTCGCCGTGAGTTAAGTAGTTAGTCTACGATGGACACAAAACAACACCGTATCAGCGTACTTTGGAGAATCGGCATTTTTTTTATGTGTCAGCAAATATCAATGGCAGTACTGCCAAGGAATTTCTCATTGAAAAATAAAAATTCCTGCCCAGAGAAATGATTCATAAATTTAAAAAACAACATTCCACTGCAATTATCACATACACTGAACAAGCGAGTATTGCCTCAACATTAATTTATTAATTTGAATGCCCTCCACATCGATCTCGAATCTTCTAGATTTAGCACTGACATAATTTACGTTTTTTAGTATGGAACGGAAGCATGTCGGTAATGTCGGTATGTAGAAATCTTGCATTAGAACTCCCCTTGACCCTCGACTGGGGATGTTCCTGCAAATTTAGGAACCTTCTTTCAACTCAGTCATTTAAATTACCAAAAATGGTACGTTTATTACATACGTTATAAATAGTACTTATATATAGTTCAAAGTTCGTCATAAGGACAACAGTGAGATTTCACCGGAGGCGGGTGTCATTTTTCACAATTGCATCAGCTCCCGGCGAAACCGCGGTAACGTTTCAGCTGTATTCACGTCTCACGACCGTCAGATAGGTGGTTACAAACTTCGATGGACTCAATACGATGATCCGGCAAAAGTCTTGTTCACCCTGAGGAAACGGAGCGACGGCCGGAGAGGTATCAGCGCTAATGCTGTAAGGGTGAAATATATATTAAAATAAAGTACTCTTAGTGCCGCATTTTGCCTTTGCATGTGCGTTGTTCCCGCATGAGTTCGACAACTAGATCGTATGTTGCTTTGGTGCTCGGGGTGTGCATGGCACGCTCTGCAGTTATCATTCGGAATGTCTTGCCTCAAAATGTAGCGACGGTATGCAAAAGGGGAAATTACACAGTCTTGCATGCCAAAATGAAACTCTTCGTGCCCTACTCTCCGTGCTTACCCCCGATATTAAAATCAAAGCCAAGTGTTTCAGCAGCCTCCTCCGCCAGTTTTTACAGAAACGCTCCTTTGCCCACTTCCCAGTCATTCCTTAACATTTTAAGAAAAAGGTCTCGTCCATTTGTGACTATCTGTGCTATGCATAGAATAATTCTGTTGTGAAGTCATTCGAGATTCAGTATTCCGTGATTACCTTAACGGCGTGAGATATAAAGTTGCGGAACAGGCGACTTGAGGTACATGCTTTTGTTTGTGTGGATAAACTTTCGTGACCCAATATCGAGAGATCTGAGATCGTCCTTCGTCCATCAAACAACTCTAGATAAATAGACTACCGCGACGGCAAGCATGTGCATTGCAGATACTTTGTTCCTCACCGACAGTTCGGAGGATCAAATTTGTGGGATAAACTATTTGTATCTGCATCGCAGAGCATTCTTTATAGATTTTTCGTCCTGAATGCGGCTCTGTGGCCAAACTCCATTTCAATCTCTTGAGTGTACTCCTCGACAATCCCCAGAACTACATCTAGTTGCTCTTTACTTCTAGCATAGATCTTGAGATCATCCATGTGAAATATATGAATAGCATTCGCCAACTTCCAGAGCTGCTGTTGGTGTTTTTTTCATAGCACTAGTGATCGCCAAGCCATCTAATATTTGAATGAGTGACAATACGACTGATTACTTTCCAATCTTCCATTCAGTCTCTAAAATATGGTCCTCCTAAGGGTTGTGACTCATGGGCCACCCGCTCATTCGTGTATTTCAACTTCGAGCTCGGGAAGTGTACCTTTATTAGGTGTACAAGAACTTCCTTAGTCGTACGTATTTACTTATATATTTATTTAAATCTCATAATTTACAAGATCCACAAAGACATATTTTTGTCTTAGCTTTTATATCTTTTTATATGTTGAGAGTGAGAAAAGAGAGCGAGAGGATTCAAGTTTGTGGATTGTACACATATATGAATATAACGAATGAGGAGCGATTTGTGCATATTTGTGTAACGAGTTCGTCTTATTAGTAAGCCAAAAACTGGGTACCAAATTACATTTCTGTCTTATATGACTTGCAATTAAAATTATACTCTCGTTTCAAATTAAAGTTAATGTCATAGAATGGACGCTTTACAAAAACTGTTCAACATTAAAATTGAAATTGAACAATTAAGACTACTAACAATTTTGGGGCTTGTCCGAAATGTGTGGTAAGTTTTTATTTGGTTCACGTGACACGCAAAACAGTGTTTAAAGGTGCAAAAGGATGTAAAATCCGAAAATTTCAAATATGACGGTATGACGGTTGAATTTGAAAAGTGGTGCTCGGTCGCTTATATACGACATTTCAAGAGAATTTCTTCACTTATTCTGGTTTAACTAAAAACATTCAACTGCAAACAATAAAGTTAATTCTTTACCATCAATTTGACGTAAAAAACTTGACAGTATTGGTCGAATCTTATGACTACTCATGAAGGAAGCCAGCCTTTTCTTCAAATATGCGATAACGCTCATTCATGCATTATCCTTTTCTACTGATCTCCCTTGCTGACCGAGATCCTTGTCAACCTCTTGACACTACTTACTGCGAGGAGAACCATCTTACGTCAATGCAACCACGAGGCTCAACCAGCTGTCATCTTCAAATCGAATGTTCAATAGATGTAAAGATAAGTCTAAGCTCTATTGTTTAAACCCTTTTTTTCAAATTATAAGCTTTACGCTTATTAATTTAAATTATAATTGTTTTCAAAGTTAATCGGATTGATCACTTAGAATCCAAAGATAGTTGAATTTGTCTACAACTAACTTTCTCGTGTTATCACATTATATTGATATTATTGTTAAAAATTGAAAACTTAGTTTCTGAGTTACTTGAGATTCTAGATTATTCTAGATTAGAACATCTTGAAAAACATTTGCAGAAATGCGACAGTTTCCATATGCAAATTTAATCTTTGAGAAGTTCAGCGGGATGCGAATAAATGGATTATTTCGTAAAAAGCAAATTACTTTTGATCGAAGATATGTATTTATATGCACATGATTTTTCAATCAATGAATTTGATTTACTCACTGTGGAACATGCTGCGTCTTAAAGTTTAAATCAACCGCAAATTATAAGACATGATTATGTATCGGTTAAACTTCCTCAAATTAGGTTACCAGAATTTTCTGGAAATTACAAATATTGGGAAAATTTTAGATACTTATTTGATTCTCTTATCATTTAGAATGATACATTATCTAATGTCACTAGACTGCACTATTTAAAAACTTCTTGAGAAGGGATTCGCTGACAATTTATTGAAGCATATTTTTATTTCTGAAGCCAAGCTTTTAGCTACTTGGAAGTCGCTAAATGACAGATACGACAATAAAAGATCACTTACGGATCGTGCCTAAATTACGTAAGACGTTTTTCTTTTGCTTAAATAAAGACGAGAATAAAATTGATGTGAATTTGAAAAGGACACAACGATATAAACAAAAGAAAAACGTCTTACGTAATTTAGGCACGATCCCTTATGACAAATCATTTACAAGCATTTATTATTTACCAAATGTATCGAACAACTCTCTAGAAGATTTAAGAAAATTGCGCGATACTACACATGAGTCTCTGAGCGGCTCTCAAAAACCTAAAGCGCGCAACTCATTCATGGAGTGACTTATTAGTCTTTTTAATAACTAAGAAACTAGATATTGCATCCTTCAAGGAATGGAAGATGCAAATTGGTGCTGAGACTGACTGTCCAACTTGTAAGAATCTGGATACATTTGTAGAAATGCGTTTTCGCGTTTTAGAAGTAAGTCATGATTCAAAAGCCGCAATGCATCATCCATTTTGAAATGTTTATTTTGTAGAGAATTATACACTTTTTAGATGTGAAGAATTTAAATCATTGTCTACTGGAAAAAAAGAAGGAAATTTGTGTTTCAAAAACAGGCATGTTTAAATTGCTTCTCTCCAGGTCATAGACCTCATCAATGTGCTAGTCAATTCACTTGTGAAAAATGTCACCGAAAGCACAAACTCTTCTTCACTATGATAATAAGCACTCAGAGACTGATTCGGCTGCCCCCATACAGGACAGTATGGGGTGTACTTCACAAACTGATCAAAATGCTTCTGTAAATAATGACCACGCTGCGATGATAAGAGGGGCGCACCATGTCCTTCAGTATAATAAATCTATTTGTCTATTAAATAATTACGAAATGATTCCAGGTTTCACCTTTCTTGCCACAGCAGTTATTGAATTGGAATTTGATAATGGTAGATGCGACAATTTTCGAGTATTGATGGATCGAGGATCTGAATGTAAATTTTTATCTAAAAGAGCTTTTATAATATCGCGTCTTACTTATCCTAAAATTAATACCCAAGTATGTGGTGTAGGTAGAGAATTCATCGGTACCGCTAAAAGGCTAGCTCAAGTATTGGTACGTCCTAAGGAGTCAAAGCAAACTCCAATTTCTTTACAAGCTAGAAGGTACACACAAAGACTGGCGTTTGACTACCGTCACAGGTGGAACAGCATGTGCCCCGAACCGCATACACTGTCGAGGAAGCTAGTGAGTTGCGAGTACAGGTTTTACACCTGATGGAAGTAGGAGGTTTTCATCTTAGAAAGTAGGCCTCTAATCATGAATCGTTGCTATCTGATAGTCTACAAGGCGATCACGAAGGATCTTTTGATTATTTTCCGGGGACGATATATAACTGAAAGTTCTAGGATTACATTGGGATCCTACATCTGGTAATTTTAAAATTCGAGTACAGGCTACAGACTTTGAATAACCTTCAAAAAGAAAAATGCTTTCGATAATAGCTAAATTGTATGATCCCTTGAGATGGCTTTCACCTGTTATAATTGTTGCTAAAAGAATGACGCAAGAATTGTGAATTCGTAAAATGGACTGGGACGATTCTCTTCCTGAAGCTAGCTTAAGGTACGATATGCATGGGTTTTCTCATGCTTTGGCGAGAGCCTATTCCGCCGTAGTATATCTCCGCATTCTTCAGGAGAGTGGCGATATACAAGTGGTCCTATTATTTGCAAACAAACAAGTAGCGCCGATTCTATCAGTCACTATACTAAGATTAGAGCTATGTGGTGCTCAGTTTCTCGCAAAGACTTTACACTTCATTATAAAAATGTTTTGGGGTTTTAAAATACCCCATTATATTGTCAATCAGATTCAACCATAGCAACTCAAATTCACAATTTGCTTCCAAAAGCCAAGTGGAGACATGTTCCAACTGGAGATAATCCAGCTGACTGCTCTTCAAGGGATCTTCTACCAGAAAAACTCTTAAATCACTTCTTGTGGTGGCGAGGACCACCTTGGTTATCTCGTAAATCAGTGAGTTGGCCTGGCACCATATCTCCACATCCTGAAGGTGTCGATTTAAAAAAATGGGCCCTCTCACAGCCAAATTCATGCATCAAGTAGTGAGGGAAAATGTCATTTTACAAGGTATGTTCACTGATTTAGCATCTTGGCCCACATTATTAGGAGTTTCTGCATTTTCTTCACGTTTTATCAAGGCTTTCCGTAAAAAAACGGGGAAAGCTATCGAATTCTGAGGAGACACCTCAGTCTCTCTCACACGAGACTTCCGAAACACAACGAGCATCATTGTTTTGGATACTCGATTTGCAAAACATCGCTCTTGTAAACGAAATTCGCGCTTCAAAGAATCGAGAACCTATTCCTTTTAATTCGCCCTTGAAGGCGTTAAATCTATTCTTGGATACTTCAGGAGTTCTCCGCTTGGCAGGTCGCTTACAACAAGCTCCGATCAGTTATGATGAAAAGCACCCCAAAATTCTACCTACTCATTGAATATCTGAGTTCATTGCGCGAAACGCTCATTTAAGGCCTATGCACGGTGGTAATTAATTGACTCTATATACTCTACGTCAATGACTCTGGATAATCGGAGATCGGAATCTTGTAAACAGAATCATTTGTCAAAGCGTGACTTGTCTTCGCGACCTTGCAGCCATTATTGAGCAATTAATTGGTAGTTTATCCAACCTTAGAATTACGAATTGTAGGTCCTTCACTCATACAGGAGTAGATTATTATGTAGGTCCATTTCAAATTCGTTTCGCACCGGGTAAAGGGGATAAAAGCTATAAAGGGTATGTTGTACTTTTCGTTTACTGTGCTACCAGAGCGATTCATCCGGAACTAGTTTCGGAAAATACGTCCCAAGGTTTTTTAGCTGCTTATCAGCGCTTTGCATCCCGTCGTGGTATGCCAGTTCATCTTTATAATGATGATGGCACGACCTCCCAGGGTGCTGATAAAAAGTTGAGGCATAACCTAACACAATTGCGTCGAGATCCTGATACGCTCAATAGCTTATCTATCGAAGGCACTTTTCGGCATTTTATCCTCCCTGCTGGTTTTATCCTTTTATCCTCCCCATTTTAGAGGTTTATGAGAAGCAAGTGTCAAGAGTTTAAAACACCACTTACGTAGACGTGTGGGCGCTCACACCCTAACTTTCGAAGAATTCACGACTAACCTCATCCGAGTTGAGCCGATTCATGAAAATAGATTGACTCGCTGGCAAATTGTACAACGCATATCTCAAATATTTTGGCGCAAGTGGAATGTGGAGTACCTGCACTCTTCACAACAACGTTATAAGTGGAGAAGTCCTCATAATAATATTGAAATCGGTTCTATGGTGCTCATTAGACACGATACTCTCCCTCTATCTACATTGCAGTTAGGTCGAATTATTCAATCTTAAGCGGGAAAGAATGGTCTAATTCGAACAGTTAGAATCAAGACTGCTAATTCCGAATACGACCAACCAATAATCAAATATTAATAGAATATTACTTATTGAACTGCATTGATGCGTCAATTTTCAAATTTAAATTGTGATGCTGTATAGCGGGGGTTACTCTACTATTTCAAGCTCTGTACTCTTCAATAAGCCCTTTTATCATAGGGTCCTCATTTTTAAAAGAAAAACCTAATGTTGCCTCTATTATCTAAAATATTTGATTAGTTTACTCATTAATATTTATAGTATTGCCTCGGCATCACAAAGTGTGCGGTATGTTAAGAGTCAGAAAAGAGAGCGAGAGAATTCAAGTTTGATTATTGTACACACATATGAATATAACGAATGACGAGCGATTCGTATATGTGTGTGTAACGAGTTCATATCATTAGTAAGCCAGAGGCCGGGCACCGAGTTACATTTCTGTTTCATGTAACTTGCAATTATAAACAAAATTATAATTTTGTTCGAAATCGAAGTTGCTGTCATTGAAGGGACGTGTTACAAAAGCTGTTCAATATTAAAATTGCAATTAAAAATGAGTTTAATAAATACTGTTATTTATTGATTAAACAGTGAGCAAAAATCAGTGAACTTATATCTCCTCACATTTGCCATTCTTTAAGAATCTTTATTGTGAGAAACAATTAAGACTAATAAACAGTATATGTATAATGCGACTTTTTTCACACAGCACTGCACTTTTATGCTATAAATCTTCTGCAATAGTTACAACTATAAAGTTTTTTACTCGTTGAAGGAGCTTCACAGATAACTCATGAAAACGTAGATCGGTGCACAAGCTGAGTTTTTTCAGAACAATAAATGTAGAATTTCTAATTAAAAAATAGGTGTTATGAGTCCTTTAATCCTGCTTGGTCCACTAGTACCAAATTATCACCATACCAGAAACTAAGATGCAGATTAAAATTTTTATATTCAAGATCTCTTTCACTCGTACCACTATTAAAACAATAATTTAAAGTGCTTTCATTATAACTTGTTTCATAGATTATGCATATAAGTTGTGAGTAGTTGTGTAGAATCATTTGATTGTAGGTACATAAGGCATTATAAAAATGATATAAAACTGGCAGGCACAGATCTTTTTTGACTTTTTTACAAACTCAGTAAAATTATACTTTGGTACTGCAAGCCCAATTCATTATCAAAGAAAATTTCTTTCAGTTGACTATATAACTTCAGAGAAATGGCACATATATTAGTTTGAAATAATTAGACAAAAATTTTTATTTAAAATCTTCTAAAAGGGGATCATATTCCCGACATGGCGAATTATTATCTCATAACATCTAATGATTTCATAACATCAACATTTCTTATCTTACTAGCTAGAGTTCAGCTAGACGCTGTATCGCTGAACGCAAGGTACATGACCTAATATAGAAAAAAAAATTATTTCTATGAAAAGATCTCTCACCAATTCCTGACGTCGAGAATACGTTTGCTCTGAAGTAAAGCATCAGAAAACCTGTGATTATAATTTCAAAAAACTGTTTATATCAATCTTGTTTAAAAAACAAATCAAAGGCAGACTCGCATACTCATAAAGTAGTTATAAAATGGTTAAACAATTCGCTTGATAGATTTAATGCTTTCACGATGATTCATTATAATAAATTTAAAATTTAAAGTTTAATATTTTAAAATTTTATATTAAATCTTTTTCGGGTTTCAATCGTGTGCGAAACTGTGAATGTTGCCGACGTTTCGTGAACATTGCAGTTCGCTTCTTCAGGGCTGACCTGAAACTGAAGTTTCAGGTTATGTTGTTCTTATATATGTATTCTCTACGATGCCTGTGATTGGCCAGAGCGCCCCATGGTGGGAACTGTTCGAACTTGATTGGCCAATCAAGTCTTTTTTTTTTAACCCGGGAGGACGGAAAGCCAAATCGGATTAGTATTATATCCATTGTCCCTATTGATGTTATTCGGGTGTTTCAGGATTTCGATTGCTTCTCTATGTTTCCTTGGAAATTTATTGCACGTTTTTGCGATGACGGTTGTTTTGCCAAATAAAATGCTATGTCCTGTTTCGATATGATGCTCAGCTACTGCTGATTGCGTGAAATGTTTTAGCCTGACTTTACTCTCATGTTCCTTTACACGTTGACTTACCGCCCTCTCGGTTTCTCCAATATAGACTTTGCCACAAGAACAAGAGATTTTATATACTCCTGGATCACTGAAAGGTTTCTTTTTATCTTTAGGGTTGTTTAGAAGTTGTCATATTTTCTCACGTGGCTTAAATATAGTTTGGATTATGTGTTGGTTGAGAATTCTTCCTATTTGTTCTGTGATACCTTGAATGCAGGGTAGGATGGTGGTCGTTTTTCTCTCTCTTTCTTTAGTAGGTTGTGTTGACTTGTTTTTTTGAGTGTATTTTCTTATTGCTTTATTAATTTGTTTGTTTGTGTAATCGTTTTGTATTAGCATTTGTTTAACATTTTGTAGTTCCTTTTGTAAGTTATCTTTATCTGTTATGGATATAGCTCTGTATACAAGGGAGTTTATGACCGATTGCTTTTGGGATGGGTGGTGGTGGGAGGAGGCATGTAGGTATCTGTTTGTATGGGTGGGTTTTCTGTAAACTTCATGTCCTAATGTGTTATCAGATCTTTTGTAAACTAGTACGTCCAAGAAAGGTAATTTTCCGCTTTGTTCAATTTTCATGGTGAACTTGATATTAGGGTGTATTTTATTGATGAAATTGAAGAACTTGTGTAATTCATCTACTCCATGTCTCCATATGACAAAAGTTTCGTCAACGTAACGGCACCAGAATTCCGGTTTAAGCTTGGATTTGTTAAAGATTTTAGTTTCTAGATTTTACATAAAGATGTTGGCTATTACAGGTGAGATTGGAGATCCCATTGCTGCTCCTGAGGTTTGTTCGTAGAATTGGTTATTGAAAGAGAAGTAGGTATTAGTGAGACAGTCTTCTATTAAAGGTGTGAGATTGGAGGGGAAGTTCGCAAAGGATTTAATAATATCGATTGTATCAGAGATTGGTACTTTTGTAAAGAGAGATACTACGTCGAAACTCACTAGGATGCCTTGGGGTTGAATTTGAATCTTTTGTATCTTTCTGATGAAGTCAAAAGAGTTTTGGACGTGTGTGACATTTTCCTCCATCAGATATATTAAAAAAAAAATTTCGTAAACAATTGTAAGCAGTCTTCAGAAAAGGTAATAACATCAAAAAATGTGAAATAGCTATTGCCTGCCGTAACGAAAAAGATCATTCTGACTGCCATAGAAGTTAATTTTTGTTTATGTACGTATTTCTTACGGCGAGACTTACTTGAGTCTAAATCCAGTCGAAATCAACTCGAAGTAGTTCTACTCGGGTGAGCCACCGCTAGAAATAAAATAACAAGACTTTTTAAGAGCAGAAAATTAATTTTCGAGTTCCTTATCGTTTTCAATGTATAGAAATTTCATGAATTTGAGGGAGAATAATCACTCAAAAATTTTGTTAATGAAAAACAGTTGTACCAAACTATCCTCTTGAGTAAAAAGTGACTATTTCAAGGTTTAATTACAGATTTTTCAATTTAATTTAGGGAATGTTATCAAAATTACGTATAAGATTGCTTTTGAAAGTATACAAAAATATATTGGATTACATAGGCTGTCAAAATCACCTTCAAGGGACATGAACCACCCGGAAATAAAAAAATGAAAGGTTCAGTTTTTTTATTTCATTACAGTTTTTAAGAACATTGTATCCTTTTTAGCAAAAAAAATTATTCAATTATGATCATATGAGAAATCACAATTTTTTTACGTTTTGTGGTGGCTTATAACACTTAAGGTTCGCTTTTACCATCTACATATATATATATATATATATATATATATATATAT
>CAKNYM010046156.1:46241-86710 GCA_932195095.1 Andricus curvator
TCGCGAAAAGTAAAAGTAGCTTCAGTTTCTTATCAATCTACGATTGAAGTAAGGTCCCCTTAATTCATGTAGGCTGTTGGCGACCTGGTTCGGATGTTCACGCTCACCACCTTTTGCTTCATGGTGGATTTTAACAATTAGAGTTTAGAACGGTGAACGTGAGGACCCGATGGAGTGTCCAATGTATACCATTAAACCATTTCCCTTTCAGGGTAGGCGTGACACTACCCGATTCGGGTAGTGTTTCTAGGTTTTTCTTGTAGTTATAAATAACTACAAGTGTGGGCTCACCACACCCACGACGTGCCAACAGCACTCATGTCAGTATTCTTGAATGGTCACCCATCCAAGTTCTAACCGCGTCCAACGCTGCTTAACTTCAGTGATCTGACGAGAACTGGGTTTTTCAGCGTGGTATGGCCGTTGGCCATAATAATATATATATATATATAGTATAATCGTACATAATGCAATATATCTTGAAATATTTTCAAAGACCACTTCTAACGTAATTTATGTGAACTTTGTTAAATTAAATTAGAAAATTTATCATTAAATCTTGAAAAAGGATATCTTTGACCCATAAGGATAGTTTAGAATTTTTTATTTTCGAAAAAATTGTAGAAACAATGTATTCAGCTCAATTAATTAAAAATAAATTTCTTGGCCGGAGCAAGATCGACTTTGCGAATAACATTGGTATTCCTCAATCATATTGATTCTTCTTTGTATCAAATAATTATTTCATTGCAGAAATTGTGCTATAAACTCCAATCTTACAACTTTACGTTGCAAAAGAAAAATTATGTAGAAAGCAGTTTTGATAACTATAGAATGAAATATTCGCTTGCAGGAATAAAATGTTTGCAACATTAGTTGAAATAAGTGGAGCATGGAAATTTGATCTAATGGTAGATAAAACCTTATTCTATTAAGTAATTATAAAAATTAGCCTAATCCAAATTCAAAACGGATTAAATTTAGAATATAGCCGAGGCTTGACTATGCGGACAAGAGCAACCAAGGAAATAGTTGACTAATGCTTGGATGGTAACTCTACTGTAAATTTGGTCGATAATACGATTAAACTCTAACCTCAATACAAAACTCCAGCAAAATACACATCATCATTT
Source organism: Andricus curvator (assembly GCA_932195095.1). NCBI lineage: Eukaryota > Metazoa > Arthropoda > Insecta > Hymenoptera > Cynipidae > Andricus > Andricus curvator. The sequence goes on from CAKNYM010046156.1 coordinate 47,375, forward strand.
TATTTCTCAACGATCGGTAAAGCAGATATTGTTACTTATTTGGCAGGTATCTGCGCGTGTCGTCTGCATCTAGCAGAATGTCAACGAATCACGAGTCATTTCACAGCTACATTGATTTTTAATAAACAGACCTTTTACTTCTTACTGCATATATTTGAATGTTAATTTTCCAATTCATAAAATACTATAGAATCATACCACAAAATTACCACACCTTAAGATATTTCTATTTCATGAAAAAACCGAAGTCTGCTGACGAAATACAGATGGTTAGAAATAACTAAATTATCAAATAATGGTTTTATTGAAATAAGTAATGCATATGGAAATATGATAGACAATAATGGTGGGACTCGAAATAAAAAAACCTCACGTGCGTCCTAAACAATGACCCAAGACAGATTTATGTGTAAACATCTTCGGTAAACGCGCACCTCAGTTTTAATAATAAAAAACTGTGAAACAATGTTCTTCGCAATAATCGAGAGAGGAGTGAGAGAGAGAGAGAGAAGAATACTGTACGAAGTCAAAAGAATAACTGAGCCAATCCACAATGAAAGTTTTAAGCGTCAACGTTCGTACGTATATGCGTATTTGACGTCATACGCACGTTGTTACCAACGATCGCAGCGAAAAAACTAAAAATGCGAAACGTCAAAACTGCTCAGATAGTTGGCAACAACGTGCGTATGATGTCAAATACGCATATACGACATACGTTCGAACGTCGACGTTTACGACTCTCATTGTAGACCGGCTCTGAGTGGGTGAAGAGAAGCAAACCTCCGGTCTCTGACACACGACATACCGCGTGTGTCAGAGGCTTGCATTACACCGAGCCATGGTTTCACTCCACGTCTGATTAAGTTTTAATCGAGCAATGAATGTTAACCGATCAGTCCTGCCCCGCTCTACCCTATGTATACATATGACTGTAAACTTTGCACCTTTTGTGACTATCAATTAGAAAATAAAACCCCTCTCCAATCAGTATAATCGCACAGATGAATTATTAATAATCGTTTTCAATTTAAGTTTCAGATAAAAAGATAGTTCAACATGACGCTTATTCATCATTTACTTACTCATTAGAGATTTTTTAAAAGTTATCCTGGAATGACTGCCATTAAAATTCTTAAGGTGGGAAAAACTGGTACGAGCTAACTCCGAATAACAGCATTTTAGTTTAAGAAATACGAAAATTTATGTATATAAGCTAGGGGGAGGCTGGGATTCAAAAGAGAAGATTAAAAACAATAAATATCCGGTGAATTCTGTTCCATAGAAAATCTTTTCCGTGAACAGAGGAAGGAGAGACCAAGAGATAGAAAAGAGGTATTTAAATATGCTTGGCATTTTTTAAGAATCAACGATAGAATTGTTAATTGTAGTAAAACGATACCCCATTCTAAATTGAAATTGCGCGAAAACCCCTAGAAAGGTTTATTTCCTGTCCGGGATCCTAACCATAACTTACATCAACTATTAGCCAGTCGACGTGGTTAGTGATCGAGTGAGTTTAGTGTTTCCTGTTAGTTCTGTGCGGCAATGGAAATAGCTTGGGGTAGCGCATTACCCCAGTTAACCATTAATGTTCTAGAATTGTCTTGGTAAGTAAATTTCAGCTTTTTGTGAAAATTGTTCAGTTGGACGCCTAAAACCTGAATTTGAAACTTCGAAATTCAAAAAAAAATTCGAAATCAAAACTTCTTAATAAAAAAAACAGTAGCCTGGAGTTTCTGACCGAAAAGTGAAAACTTAATGTGAACGGTGTCATCATAAAGTTTTTGAAGAGCACAGGATCGCCCTGTGCTCTGATTGCTCCGCTTGAGAATAATGGTCATGGTTGAATATTTTTTCCTCATTTTTAATCATTTTAGCCAATTTTGTATTTGTATTTGTATTTATTCATGAAAAGTTCCTAGGGCTGAATAGCCCTATAAGGAACAGGTGATACATATAACAATTAAAATGTGACGGCGATCGATTTGATGATAGAAATCAAAAGCAGATATTAACAAAGGTAAAGAACTAAACTATAATATAAAAAATTGGATCCGGGATATCATCAGAAGGTTACTATAAATATACGTACGCAAATATACATACTTAAAAGTAAATACGCATTCATACACATACTCATATATATTTTAATTATGAATTTAAGTTTTACCAATGTGTGATTTCGAGGGTAGGATTTGATGTGTTGAATAGGTAACCAAAAAGGAGTTTGATGAAATGAAATTCTGAAGGTGCATTTCTAATGGTTATAGGTAGTTTTTTCCGAACGCGAGTAGCACGAATAACAAAGGACCTTTGCATTTCACACGTGCGCTGTGATTGAATTTTTAATACTGTTTTCCTTTCACGGAGTTTGGAATGTGTTGGTTGATCTTTGTCAATGAAATGGAAGAGGTTGAGAAGATAGTGCGGAGCTTCATTACTGAATAGGCTATAAAGTAAGTTAGCCATAATATTAGGCGTACGCTCAAGCTTGGCATTCAGATCATCAGTAAAATCGTCATATGCCACACAGCCGTAGTCAAAGAAAGGAAGGATCAGGCTTTTAACTAGGAGGATACGCGTTGAAGTAGGAAGTCATTCTTTATTCCTGTTAAGCTGTTGGAGGACTCTGAAGGTTTTCCTTGAGATATCCGCAATGCGTCTATTCCATTTAAGAGAGCCATTAAGAATATAGCCCAAATCTTTCACAGAATACACAAAGGGGATGAGACGCCCATCGATCAAGAGAGGAGGCAAGGTTGCAATTGTTGCAAGTGAAGGAGAGGAAGAAGGTCCTATGATTATAGCCTTAGTTTTAGCAGGGTTAAGAGTGAAACAGAACGATTACTAAGGTAAGATTCAAACCATTTCACAGCCATATTTGAGAGGTGAAGTGATTTGAGCCCAGTAACTAGTAAATTATGGTTAACTGTATTAAACGCCTTAGAAAAGTGAAAAAGGACAACAACCGTTATTTCCCTTCTATCAATTGCCAGTTTAAGGTCAGAAGTTACTTTAAGTGCAGCTGTAAGAGTACTATGCCTGGCACGAAACCCAGAGTGCATTGGGTCCATTAAATTGTTAGTTCCAATATGTGCTGTAAGTTGCTGATGGACAATGCGTTCTAAAGATTTAAACAAGGCACAGAGGATGGATATCGGGCGGAAATCTTTGGGAGAGGTAGGGTTATAAATTTTAGGAACAGGGCGAATAATCGCCTCTTTCCAAGGATCAGGAAATATTCCCACCTGCAGAGATGCGCTATAGATATGCAAGAGAATAGGACAAATGACAAATGAGTGCTGTTTTCAAGGAGTGTGGGTTTTGTAGTGAAGGCTGTTAAAAGATCTGCGGGTGAAAAATTGTTATCAGAAGCCAAGTGTTTTGGAGGAATAAGTCCAAGTCGTCTTAAGAGAAACCAGATGTTTTGATTTTTATTCCTGTGTTTAATAGAATTGTAATTATATTGATTGTATGAATCCCTGATTTTGGTTTGAACTAAGTTTCTCAGTTTACGAAATTCGGCTTGAATAATACTATTTTTTGTTCTTTTAACCAATCTACGTTTTTTCTCTCTTTCATCAAGTCTTTGATATAAGATGTAATCCAAGGAGTGGACTTCTTTTTTGCTTCAAGGGTATGAAGAGGCGGAAATTTGTCAAAAGCTGAAGATAAAAATTTTGTCAGACAAATAACCTTTCTATTTATATCTTTTCAATAAAAATTATTTTCCAATCATAAGTGCAGAGGTGCTCGAGAAATTCGGCTTCATTTATATTTTTGAGATTGCGTATCCACAGAGGAGATATACTAGAGAAAGGATCAAAGGAGAACTGGTATTGAATGCTGATAAGGTCGTGGTTTGAGAGGAATGAGATTGAGTGTTGAGTAGAAGAAAATACCTTGTCTAGATCATCAACAATCATCATGTCAATCCATGTACTAGAATGATCGGTGTGGTGCGTGGTGTTATGTGGAACTATAGATAATCCGGCGGAGAACACTACTGATTTTTAATTGTTAGTTAAATTGTTGGTGGCATTAAGATTTGTGTTTAAGTCACCAGTAAGTACAATGTTATTATAATTTGGTATGAGGTGAAAAATATCAGTCTCAAGTTCCCTACAGTAGGAGGCATTAGGAGGTTTGTGAATCACACCCACCAACATGCTGTCATGTGACGAAGATACCTTGATAAAAAGGTATTCAGCAATAGGGTAATTGGCAGGAGGATTCATTCCAACCTGTAAACCCCTTAAGCTGTCATGAATGTAGAGACAGACCCCACCCTCTCTTCTCTCATCTCTATCTCTGCGGAAAAGTGTGTAATGAGCATGTGCTATGAGGCTTGATGGAATGTTAGGTGTAAGCCAGGTCTCAGAGACGGTTATGATATGGTTGGAACAGGACATAAAATGATGTTTGAATTCGTAGAAATGGGCAGGTAAAGACTGAGCGTTAACGTGACAAATATTTAAGGTTTCCATTTTGAGAGTGATAAGAAACGTACAAGTATAGTTAAATATAGAAGTATCTGAAATACGTTAACCAACAAAATCCAGTTCACATGATTACAGATGAAAACAGGGAATAAGGCACATATAAGGGTAAAAATTATAAAAGCAATAAGCATTATAAAGTTAACATGCCAATTATTTAAGATATCCATTGAAAATGTAAAATGGTTAGTTTTAAGAAATGGTAGCGCATAGGAAAAGATAGTGGTAATAGAAATAACATGATCAATAACCAACAGAGCCGAAATTAAGTAATTACAAATAGGTTTAAGCAGAGTCAAATAGTTGCTGAAGTGACAGTGTAGATATAAATCTAAAAGAATCTTCAGTGGTACTGAAGCATGACAATTTAAGTATACTTATCATCTGTCTGTTGGACAGCTTAATGGTTAATCCTCACATAGTGAGATTGGCGGGTCTTTCCCGGGCATGACTTCCCCAGTGACACAATTAGTGCCCGAAACAGGGGTTGTCGACAGGCAAGCCTTTTATGAGCAGTTCTTCCTCGGACGTCACATCCCCAAGGAGTAAAGAAAACAAAGATAGGGCGGCATCGATGGCCAAGCTCTCCCCGGGCATCACGTACCCAGTGAAGTATCAGGACTCTGAAACTGTGTCATCAACTGGCAAGCCTTTCCCAGGCATCACTTCCCCAGTGAAAACATAGAACTAAGACACAGTGGCGCCGATGGGCAAGCGTTCCCTGGGTATCATTCCCTAGTAAAATATTAAGCCAATGATAGGATGGTATTAACGAGCAAGCCATCCCAAGGCATCTCCTTCCCAATTAGATAATAAGACTCCGAAACTGTGTCATCGAAGATCAAGCTATCCCGGGGCATCTTCTCCTTAGTGAAAAAATAAAACTATGCCATGGTGGCAATGATAAAAAAGCCTTCCACAGTAAAATATTAAGGCCATGGCACAGAGGCACTGAAAAGCATATCCTCCCCCGGAAAGCCTTTTCCAAGCATCACTTGCCCAGTAAAATATTGAAAAAATGGCACCGTGGTACAGACGGGAAAGTCTTCCCAGTCATCTCGTCCCCCGTGAAATAATAAGACTATGAAACTGTGTCATCGAATAGCAAGCCTTCCCCGGGGATCTGTTCACCAGTAAAACATTAGGAATAAGACCTAGTGGTATCGACGAGCAAGCCTTCCTCGTTCATCACGTCGTCAGTAAAATATTAAGACCATGGCACAGTGGAACTGACGGGCAAATCTTCCCTGGGCACCACTTCCCTAGCCATCTCATTCTCGGTAAAATAATAAAAATCTGAAACTGTAGCATCGACGGGCAAGCCTATCTCGTACAAGTCTTTCCAAGAAAGTCTTCTCCATGCAAGATTTCTCCGGGTATCTCTTCCCCAGTGACATATTAGGACCACAGCACTGTCCCATCTACTGGTAAGTCTTCCCTGGGCATCTCATCGCCCATTGAATTGTTAAGACCATGATAGTCTGGCGTCGACGGCCAAGTCTTTATATTTTGGCTAATAAGACTAAAACTAAAGTTGATACTAAAGTGTCATATTCTTAATGGCTCACTGGGGAAATGATGCCCGCGAAAGACTTGCCCATCGTTGCCACAGCCTCGTCATGTTAATATTTCACTAGGAAAGTGATGCCCGTGGAAGGCTGCCTGGGGAATACTTGCCCGTCTGCGCCGCTGTCTTAATATTTCGCTGAGGAAGTGATGCCCGTGAAATGCTTGCCCGTTGATACCATAGTGTCGTGGTGTTAATATTTCACGACGAAAGTGATGCCCGGGAAAGGCCTGCCCGCGAAAGTAGTGCCTGTATGTGTCACTGTGCCACTGGCTTAATATCTTAATGGTGAAGTGATGTTCGAAAAAGGCTTGCCCGTCCATGTCACATTGTCATGGTCTTATTATTTCACTGAGGAAGAGATGCCCGGGCAAAGAGGAGGAATCTTTCATCGGGGAAACTGTGCCATAGTCTTAATAGTGCACTGGGGAAGTGATGCCCAGAAAAGCCTTGGTCATGGAAGGCTTGCCGGTCACGAAACGCTGTTCGGGTACTTATTTTTTTCACTGGCGAATTGATGCTCCTAGCAGGGCAACCAAGATGGTGAAAATGAAAATATTGGATGTACAATTAGTAAAAATGACGTGCAAACGTTAGCAAAAAGAAAAATGAAAAAATTCAAACTTCGGGGGGATGACAAGAAATTGTGATTTTCCCCTAGTTCAGCAACCAAGGGAGTAAAAACGAGAATATTAGATGTACAAACAGCACAAAAGACGTACAAGCGTTAGCAAAAAGAAAAATAGAAAATACTCAAACTTCGGGATGATGACAGGAAATTCTGATTTGCCCCTAGCTGGGCAACCAAGAGGGTACAGTCCAAAATATTGAATTTATAAACGGTTCAAGCGGCGTACAAACGTAAGCAGAAAGAAATGGAAAAATATCAACTTCGAGGTGCTGAAAAGAAATTCTGACGACCCTAGCTGTGCAACCAAGAGGATAAAACAGAAATATCATATGTACAGACAGTACAAACGACGTAAAAATAGTAGGAAAAAGAAAAATGGAAAAATTGTAACTTCGGAGGGTGGCACGAAATTTTGATTTGTCCCTAGCTGGGTAACCAAGAGTGTACAAAAAAAAATATTGGATGCGCAAACAGTACAATCGACCTTCAAACGTTAGAAAAAAATAGAAATATTCATACTTTGGGAGGGCTGACACGAAATTTTGATTTGCTCCTAGCTGGGCAAACAAGAGGGTACAACCGAAAATATTCGATATACGAACAGTATAAATAACTTACAAACATTATCTTTATAAACGTTATATACAATCTCTGTTGCTGATTCATGAAATTACTCAATTCAAGTCTTCAATAATGTGGAGAGGTTTTTCTTACGAAGTGTCTAGGCTCACCGAAAAAATATGAACCATCCTATTAAAAATTCCAGGACTCTCGTTGTTTAACTGTACTTGATACTTTTTCATGACTGTTCTAACTTCCCCATGAAAAAGCATGACCCCTTCACGAAAAGTGTAAGAGACTATAAAAATAAGGGCCAGTCCAAAATTCTAACAATGCTCTAGTAAAATTTCCATGAATTTTTCACCATGTAAAATGAGAGAAAATGTTAAAATAGTCTTCCCCGTTGTTGGAATAAGTCATTTCATATTCAGTTGCTATGTGGAATTGGCGCCACCTATAGTATATACATGAGCGGTTTGCTTCTCGATCTACTATAAATCAGTTCTCCCTTCTGTATCTTGTACGAGGCTGATATCTCATTCTTAATAAGTCCTATATTCACTCCATCCTCAGTTTATTTCTTTAGTTTACCCTCATGATGGTGTATATAGATCTGTTATTTTAACAGGTTATGGGCCCAGATACCCATTCCGCCGCAATAATAATTTTTCGGAATAAAAACATACGATTAAACTAATCAGTCGATAGCATTCCGAAGCGGGCATAGAAACAGCGCCATATTTCCTCTGTTGGACTGTCAATCTTGAGATTTTGCTTCGCACTTCAGTCGTTCTGTGTGTATTTGTGCGTGCGAGTTTAAAAAAATCGAAAATGTGGAAACCGCTAGATACCAAAAGCGTGACCTAGTTTGACGGAACCAACTTCACTTTATGGAAGTTCCAGATGAACACGATATTTACCGTACAAGGATTGAAAGAAATTGTCGACGGCACGAAGGCTGCACCCCGTAGAAATGATCTGACGTGGTCGGATTGGTCGACAGAAAAGGCTAATGTTTATGCAAACGATTTACGAGTACTGCATGTCAACAAAAGATTCAGTGTCGCAACATGTTGCAAAGGTAGACAAAATGGCGCGAAACCCCAAAGATCTCGACGAACAAGTGCCGGATGTCACTATAATGGAAAAAATGCTCGGAAGTCTGCCTACGAAATATAACGCTTTAGTAACTACATGGGACAGTGTCGCTCCAGCACAGCAAACTCTGAATAGTTTATTGGAACGTTTGTGTAAGGAAAAAGCACGTCTAATGGCAAATGAAGACGTTGCAAGTGCACTTGCTGCCATGAATTTGCATTCTATGCAGAAGTCGTCTAAATCCGGCCAGACATAAAAAGCAACGATGAATCTAAGAAAACAGGAAGCAGAGAGTGTTTCTATTGTCACAAGACCGGGTATCTGATCAAGAATTGCCGAATGCGAAAAAAGGCAAATGATAGGTAAGATAAGGGCCACGATAAAAATACCAAAGCTCTCATTGTGAACAGTGTTCTTCTGGACAAAGAAATACCAGTGTGTCATAACGGGATGTGTGATGTGAAGGAAATTGGAGCAATTTATGCAAAAAGGTTCATTTTAATTTTAGATTGAGTGCAGTGTGAATTTCGAAAATATGTTGTATGTGCCAAATTTCAAAAAGAATTTATTCTTATCAGATGTATGCACAACAAGAAAGCTGAACGTGAAGTTCACGTACAACGCCGTCGAGGTTCTGAGAAGAGATAAGGTAATCCTGAGCATTTTCAATGCTGTAAATTGAGGAGTCAATCAGTGAATTCACCAATGTTCAAAATGATATAATTTTGAGGAATAAGAAGGTAGAAACATTTAAAATTGAACGATTCATTTGTTTAAACTAAACACTTCTTAAAACAGACGTTACATTATTTCTATTTTTAACAGTTAGAAAATCCTTAAAAAGTTTCAACATTGTCTTTCAAAATCTTGAAAAATGTACGTGTTCTTTCAAATTTTTCCAAATTTTATATTATTTGTGAAATGTTTTTAGAACTTCTAAATATCTTTTAAAGTGCTGAAAATCATGCAAAAAAAATTCCTCTCCACCTTACAGATTTCATTTGACAATTTTGGAAATCTCTGTATATCTTTGTAAATATTCTCTTAAAATAATTTGTCAAGACAAAAATTCATTTTCAATTTTCGTAGGAATATTAAGAAAATGTTTTTATTCCTTTGAAGCCTTTCACAATTCTTCAAAAGCTTATAAATTTTTTGTTTGGAATGTGCAAAAATGTAAAATTTGGGTTTAAATTAGTTCGTCGCTATTCGCACCAAAATTTCGTAAGAGTAGCCAGATTTTATCGGTGCACACACTTCGTTTAAATCATTTGAAATTATATCAAGTTTTAAATTAATCGCATTTTTTCTATAAATAATAAGTCGTAAATTGTTATTCATACATAAAATTACAACAATTTCAGTTACCACTGAAACATTTTTAAAATAGAATAATTTAAATTGTAACGTTAAAAGTTTAAAAGCTCTTTGAAATTTTAATGATTCAAGGCTTTCTATTTCAAAAAATTCACTTGAAACTTGTTTAGTTTTCAATATTTGGTTTGAAATTATTTATCTCAAATAACAGTACAATATGACTAAATATTAAATCAATGTTTTCTATCTTAATTAAAAACTTTCAAATTGAATATGTTGAAAATAGAATATTGTAGACTGAACCAATACTTGATATTTAATAAAAGCCTTTAATTATGGATCTATTAATATTAAGTCATTTTTCAATTAAACATATTTTATGAAGTTTCTTCTTATGAAGAACGTCCGGTTCATATTGAACGGTAATTATAGAAAGAAGTGTCAAAAAAATTTTCGCACAGTTATGAGCCTTCTTCTTCTACTTCTCCTTCTTCCTCGTCCTCTTCCACTAATTCTTCTTCGTTTTCTCCTTCTTGATATAATGTCTTCAAACAGCAGGGGAGCCCTCTTGAAGCATAGTGCATATTTCTCATTGATAGGAACATAAGAATGCAACCAATTTGGGATCCACACAAGGGCCACTGCAGCCGTTGTTCATCACAGGCTAGTGGAAGTGGAAGAAGAAGAAGAAGTTCGACTTGTCAGCGGTAAAATTAATTAAAGTTAGTGCGTGCAGAAAAAAGAGTTCAGTGCGAAGGAGTTGTGTAGTCCGAAACAAACTTTAAAAGTGGATTCGTTATTTCGAAGGGACATATTGGATACCAGCACATTGCTTATTAAGTGTGTTAAAGGGCAGCCTTGTATTTTCAATAAACTCCACGGTGATTTTAAGGATGCACGCAAAAAGGTGCGAGCGTGGTTGACAAAAGTGCAAACGTCAGAAATGTTACAGAGGATTCTTTAAGGTAATATTACGTACGTTATTTAAGAATTATTGTGATATTTCATGTTCAAATTTAATTTCTTAGCTGTAGGATTCTGGCATATTTTGAAAATAACTTTTGAATACTTTGTTGAATGCTTGAAAAGTATCTATTTACAATTTCTTGCGGTAAGATAGATGAATGTGAATACTGTTATAATATAATATATTATTTTGCTGCCTCATAGAGGAAGCTTTGTAAGGGTAACAATTATGGAAAAATTTTATTTCTTCTGATGAAACGTTCCTGAATGTAATAATGTCTAATACAATATTCTAAGAAATTGTCCGAACATGTGTGCGTATATGAGCATCATGTGTGTGTGTGTGTGTGTGGATGTAACACTTTTTTGTGAACACGATAACATGAAGACGGTTTGAGATGAATTGATGAAACTTGCAGGGCTTATTTTCAGCACTAATTCCTTGCCTTTGACTGAAGGATTTCTGAAAATATGTAGGTAAACGTTTATTTTTCGGCCTACTGGCCCTGAAAAATTGCCTTGCTTACAACCTCCATATTTTACAGAATTTGTCTTAAAATTGGTTTTCACAAATCAACATCCATCCACACCTTAATGCTACCTTCATTCTACGACCGATAGCTCTTAACGCTATGCCTTCTTCACTTCGCCTCGCACTCATGTCCCTATCTTTCACCTTGCCTCGCATTCTCAGCCTCTGCCTTTGCGGTTAATATCTAATAATTATCTGCTAATTATTGACAATATTGACAGTTTTTCTTACTTTCTCTCCTCTTTACAATCTTTTCCTCTCCATTCCTTCTCCTCCTGCTCCTCCCTTCTCTTATTATCCATCTCAACCAACACCCCTTCACCCATGCAACCGCCATTTGGTCCCCTCTCTCATGCAGTAATACTTCCATGCTAATTTCACTCCTTTTATATCCTCCCAATCCTCCAGCCAGTGTTCCATCCTTGCATACCCCGTCCCGCACAATTCACATGTTCTCTTCTCCCTAGGAAGCCAATACCTATTATAAGCCTCCAGGCGCCCACACCTCGTCCTCGCTATAAGCTCCTCAATCCCTTTCTCTCCTTTCTTACACAAATACTGCGCTCTCTCCCTTGGCATAATCCACCCATCATTCACATTGAACCTTGACCCTCTTATTCTCTCCACCCCTTCTGCCTTCTCTCTCTCCATGCCGTTCTTCTTCACCACCTCATACACCTTTCTCCCCACCTCGTACATTCTTCTCACTTCATCCCTCTGCAGCCCATTTCTTCTAAAATACCTTTCCCTTTCAACCTCCATCTTCCCCTCTCCTTCTCTGTTCACCTTCTCCTACCAACACTTTCTAACCAGCTTACTTCCCCGCTCTTCCAAAAATGTTTCCTCATACTTACACGTCCGACTCCCTGTTAGAATTCATAAACTCGTTCTTCCCCCCTCCCTCCTAACAATATAATTAGGTGTATTCCTTGCCAACCCCAGTATCCACTTTACATACATCTTCTGTGTCCTATTAACATCCTCACTTTCCTTTCACCCCCACACCTCTACTTCATGAAATAGCACACTTATCACTAGCAAGTCAAATAATTTCATTCTCCTCCCAAAATAATCTGCAAATAACTTCTTCCTCAACCCCCGTACTTGCTTCATCACCACAGTTGCCCTCCTCACTCTCTCTTTCATGTGAACATCCACTACCTCCGAAACAAGAAGCCCGGGTACACAAACTCTTCCAACCCCTACACCGCCTTTCCTTTCTACTTCCCCCCACCCCCTTATTTCTTCCGCCTCCTTTCCGGAACACCATCATCTTGGACTTTTCCGCATTTAGCTCTGACCTATTCTTATCCAGGTATACTCTCAACTTCTCCATCATCTCCTTTCAGACCTCCTCGCATCTTGCCAGCAACACTACGTCATCTGCATACGCGAGTGACCAAATTCTAACCCCTCTTATCCTCACTCCTACTACCACTCCGGCTTCTAAGTTACTTTCCATATTCACGATTGAAATCGCAAAAGGGGTTGGGCTCCGCGGACACCCTTGCCCTAAACCCCTATCCATGCAGAAACCCACCGAAATCCCCTTCCCTCCTCTTATATTATCATTCGTCTCTTCATATATCTTCCTTACCCTCTCAATCAGGCCTCTCTCCACTCCCCTCTCCTCCATCGCCTCCCACAACCTCCCCCTATCCACCAAAGGAAGGACGCCCTTGAGGTCCACAAAAAACGCGTACACTTTCGTCCCCTTCTTTGCTAACTCTCTATCTACCACGTGCCGCAGAACGTAGATATTGTCGATAATGCTCCTACCTGCCCTATATCCCACCTGCGTCTCTGGCAATATCCTCTCAATAACTCTGACCGCCTCCTGGAGCCTCCACCTATACCCCCTTGGCAGATTCGGCTCTATTCTATCTCATTCTTTTGTCTCTACCCACGGCCCTACCAATCATACAACATCAAATTCCCGATATACCTTCAGAAATCCTCATCTATCTTCTTTACCTCTGCTACGTTCCGGTACAGCCCCTTCACTGCTCCTCCGCCCTGATTTACCCCCACCCCCATACTTCATATGAAACAAATTCCCCTGCAATTCCTTCAACACCTCTTCCTCCTCGTCCCACACCCGCATTTTCTGATCTACTTTCATTTTACGACAACCTACCTTCGCCGCTCTCCCTTCACTCCTCTCCCTCCTAGCCCTGTCGTTCAGCATTCTCTGCACCTCCCTTTCCTTCCTCGTCAAATAGTGATCGATGAAAACTCCCGTATGCTTTATCCTATTTTTATTTCTCATCACCCCCAACTTTTCTTGCCAGCTCTTCAAATACACAACCGCCACTTCCTTCTCCTTTCGCCTCTCCAGCCTAACTTTCCCTACGTGGCCTTTAACCCACTCTATGCTCTGTAGCAGCGCTACCACACCCTCCCTTTTTCCCCCGCTTTTTAGCTTTAATACTCTTGTCACAATATTATTTCTCCTGTCTGCCTTCGCTTCTCTCTCCATTCTCATCTCCATTGCCCTAATCCTTTCCCTATCCGCTCTCTTCTTCTTTTCATTCCTACGTTTTCTCACTTTCTCTTCTATCATATTCTCCACCCTCTCCCAAATACGTTTCTTCTCGCCTTCCTCTCCTGTCACTCACTTCAATTTATAACCTTCCATCCACCTTCTGAAGCCTTTTTTCTGACCTTTTCTCCCACACCATAATCTCTTCTTCCAGCTGCTTCATTTTAACATCTTCTTTCCTTACCGACCATACCTCCCTCTCTAATCCTTCTACTCTCTCCCTCAGCTCTTTCACCTCCTTTTTCCATTTCTCATCTCTAATCATCAAGTCCTCCCTCATACCTTCCATCTGCTTACGTCTTGCCTCAGTCCCCTGATCTCGCCTAACAGCATCCCTAATGCCTCCTTCTGGGACTGCCCTTTTATTTTTTGGAGAGGTGACCTACGTGTTCTTGTACTTCTCTTCAACGGACTCTCTACTGCGCTTTTCTCCGGACTCTCTTGGCTGCCTCTCTTCCTTTTCAAGAGATCCTCCCCCTCACTTATAATAGACGCTTTCTCCCTTTCCTTCTTGCTTCCTTCGTTCCCGCAGTTCTGCTTTTTCCCTTTCCTCGACGCGCCGCTCGACACCGGGCCATGCACTGTAGCCGCCGTGGCGTGTGGAAAATTTCCTCCCCGTCTACTTCACTACTAGCACTGCCAGCACTCTTGCTGACTACCTACCGCATTCCTATGTCCCGCTCTTCCGTCGATAACTGGGACCTCTCCATGCAGTACATTCTACCTTCTCTCAAGACTGATCACAAAAACTCACTTGACCCCTTGTCAACCTAACCTCACTTTCACTATTTTTATCAATCCCACCTCACAACTACGCTCAAAGTTAATTTTTCTCTCCCTAATTCACCCCACATAACCCTACTCACCTCCTAGGCTTCCACCCTCACACTCCAATCACACCTTCAACACAAATTCTGTAAAACCGCACACCACCTGTCAGCGAACACGTTCTCACTACCGCCACCAACATGCCACCCTTTTTCAAAATATCCATTACATTTTTTTTAGCACTTTATATCATTTTGAAAATCCTTTTTTTTAATTTGGGACAAATTTATGGACCCATAATATTAATACATTGTCTTCAAAAATCTGGAAGTTATGGACATTTATGTAATTTGAGAAGTCTGTTCAGTATTTTTAGTAATTCTTATTTTTGTCTGTCATTCACAAAAATAAATTTTTCTGCAAATATAAGTTAGCCACGAAACTCGACTTCCATTCATAGATTTGCTTTTGCAACTGTCTTTGGCCCGTCAACGAGGAATAAATATGACCCTCACTTCGAATTAATCCTAAATAAGCTGAATTTTTCTATATAGCTTCTAGATGGTATGATTAACCACCAAAAAATTACAGTTTCTTTCAGTCCGCTGTTTTTTTCATAATAATGCAAAATAGCGACAAAAATGATATTTTTGAAGTTCCTCTTGATTTTCACAAAAAAGTTTACTTTTTGTGACAAATATTTAAATATAAAAATGTTCGGCATTTTATTCTGCACGGATAAGTTTCTTTTCGACTTTTTTGTATAGTTAACCATTTATCTGGAAAGGAGGGAAAAGAACGACTTTTCACGAAACTATTCTTGCCTCATTTATCAATAATAATCATTAAAGCCAGTGAACCTAAATATTGCCTATAAGCATTTTTTTAGGTGCATATGTGTACAATATACCTATAAAGTTTAAATAACTTCCTGTAATTTTTTTGTAATTGAAAAAAGGCCTTAAGGAACCTATGTCAAATTTCTTGATAAAACGCCTGGGCTTCCAGCAGTGTTGGCCAAGGGCAAGGGCCATATTGACCCTTCCTTAGTTAATTTAAGTATAGTGTACGTCCTGCGACAGTAGTTTATCTCTCATAGTCGGTAGAGTGCAGAGTTTACAGAGTGTAGAGCCAAACGCAGGTCAGGTACACCCACTGAGAATTTTCGTATTTTTTCCCCGCTTTGCCCGCTTTCCCTGTGCTGTCGCCGATCATTAAAGAACGTGCGGGAGATTCTGACATTCCGGTTTCCAAGAAGTTATAGCTAAGTTACTCATCGTACAGTGAAATGAGAGAAGTTGTAAATGAATTTTTAGCAATCAACTATATTTCTTTTAACTAAGTTGTTACAATTTTTAATATCAGATGGTTATGCAGATTACATTTAAGTTACTTTTGAAGAGTGCAATTCACCAAGTAATAATAAAATAATAATTGATTATTATTTATATAACAATAATGATATTAATTTAATGATTAGATAATTAATTATTATTTATTCATTGACATTTACATTCACGTTTGTATTTGCATACAACTCAAACATTTTTTAGTGATAGTTTGAGTAAAGTAACAGAATCAGCATATTTATTTATTCAATTTGTATAATAATTGTAATTTTTTATTTCGCGAGCAATATTATAACAAGCTGACATAAGGTTTGGAAATTTTTTAGTTTTTCTTTGAGAGCGAAAATTATGTTGATTACGAGGGTCATTATAAAAAAATATATAACATAAATTTTAGCATTTCTAAGAAAAAATAATTTTTTTTTTACTTCTTTCACTTATTTTTCAGGAGAAACCGGTTTCAATACACACCATTACTGAAAAATGATTTTTCAACAAAATCGAAATATTTGCACAGCTGTACCTTAGAATTTATTGCTAGAAACATTTGAAACTTGTACATTATCTATAGCAACATTAGATCTATTGGCAGAAAAAAGCAATCTTCCGATCGATTTAAAACTTCTGTTCGTGAATTGTTGTTGAAGAATTGCGATGTTCAACAGAAAATCGTCTAGACTCTTCATTTGTTAATAAAAAATCATCCAAGCCAACGAGTGTCATAATTTTTCATAAAACTTTAAAAAAATCTATACCATTCATCAAGAACATGGTTTATTCTTAATTAAATCCTTTGCTTAATTGTTCATCACGGCCTTATAAACATTATTTTTAATAAATCTACCCTCCCCTAGTAGCCGGAATTCTCAAGTTATTCGCGTAAAACTTTTTTCATTGCGTTAGTTGAACCGTAATCGGTATAATTATCTCTGTTAGCGTTTTCTATACCTGCTTTTTAATGTTTGTAACTATTGTGATTCACAAATGCCCTCAATAAAAAAAAAACATTTTTTTAAATTGGTATATTAATTCATGGCACAAAACAAAACTTTTCACTCTGGTCATATTTTCTCACACGATGAGCCATTATTTACTCACGGCCTTATGAACAATGCATTTTTTTTGTAAATGTACGCCCCCTTTAACCCAAAATGTTTAAGATATTAGCGATTACCTTTTTTGAAAACGTTAATTTTGCCTTAAACAGGACGATTATCTTTTATTTTTCTTCATTGAGGGCTTTTGTTAATAACAATATTTATTAACAATGAGGATCAGGTGTCGAAAATGTTAAGCAAGATTTATTTATTTGATAGGTCACATTAATATAAAAATGATGAAAAAAGCATGTTCATAATTAAGGGTTTTTGTTAATAACAATATTTATAAACAATAAGTAGCAGGTACTGAAAATACTAACAGAGATAATTATACTGTTTGCGTAAAAGTAACGTTATGAAAAATATTTATCGCGAATATCTTGAAAATTATGGAATTTAGGGGAGCGTGGATGTATGAAAAGTATATAATCTCCTTGAAACCGGAATATCAGAATATCTCCCGCACTATTCTTCAATCAAAGATAATCTTTCCTTCAATGATTTGTGACAGCACTGAAAAAGCGGGGAAAGCGAGAAAAAGGTACAAAAACATTGAGCGGGATACCTGACCTGGGTTTGGCTGTGACGTCAGATGCCGACAAAAAAACACTTGAAAAAGGGATAACTTGGTGAGAGTTATTCATTTCAACTTTCTCTGATAGAGTTTAGGCTTAGAGCAAATACGAATTTCTACGTTTTGAGTTTGGAACACAAATATTTTTGTCATATTGATAATATTACTGAAGGTTGCATTATACGCTGCATTTTCTTGCCTTATGTATACGCGCACACGTAATAATGGGGTTTATCAATAACAAATATTTTACAGACATGTATATTCTCTCCGAATATTAATTATTAAAAATGGAGCGACTCGTTGTCTTCAGTGATCATTTCTTCTAGTTATTAGTCATTTTTGACTAAACCTTCAGTGAAAATTTGAAAGAGAAGTAGAACATCAGAAGAACTTCTTAACGAATCAAATGCATGCTGTAATAGAAGGATTTCTTCAGACTGTCCGGAGGTCGGGCCCCTTACTTCTTTTGATTGCAATTCGCTCATAAAAAATCCCTGAATTGTTTAATAAGAAGAATCGGAAAGTTTAAAGTCTTCCGAATTCAACGATATGATTAATTCTATCAGGAAAAAATTTTTGTCCATAGTTGTAGGCCAAAATATGCCAAAAAACAGGCTTGTTCGGCCTCCTTTTCGGAGTGTCGGCTTTTACCTGTTCCCAGAAGGAGGTCGACGTTAGAAGAAATCGGAAAAAATTATGAGATTTCTTCTAAACACTCTTTAATCCAGTAGATTTTTGAAAATGATGAAATATTAAATAATTTACTTTTTATGGAGATTTATTCACAAATATTTTATCTCTAATTCTATTAATTTACTCTTTAATATACTCTTTAATGCAATACATTTGTCAAAATTCTAAAATATTCAATAATTCACTTTTTACGGGGATTTATTTACAAATACTTTATCTTGAAAACAAATGAAGAGGGGAAGTCGCTTAATGGCTCCAAATATGAAGTTTTGTTGAGCCAGTACAGTTCAATAATTAAATTCATAATAAAATTATTCTTACACAAGAAGTAGCATTTGGAATATTTCTGACTTTAATTAATATTTGCACATGGGCAGCACAGCGGGACCAATGGTAGAAAAAGGTACCTTTTTGTTGACAATAGTAACTCCAGAAGCATGCAGCCGCCCCTGAACAGCTTTCTTCTGGAGTGACTATTTCAAATTATTCAAAAACAAAACATAAATTCTTTGGTATTTTGGCTATACATACGTGTAAAATAATGTTACTATATTAATAACAATTAACGTGAAATGCAGTTGAAGCTAACTGTGCTATCTCTTGTAATATACATAGTAGAGGGATGTATTTCGGCTTCAATTATTTGGAAACTTTCAAAAAATACCATAGATTAGATTACCATTACCATAAATTAGCTACGAAACATTTAAATTGTATTAGTTTTTAACAAATATTTTTAGGACCCTGGGATTTGGTATAAGTGTTAGGGTGAAGTCACAGCGGGAGATTATTCAGCATTTCTTGCCTCTACCTAGAAAGGAGTAGGGGAGGCCACCCTATAGTAGATAATGATCCTACAGTAGATAATCATTAATTAAAATTACTAATGGATGTTAAATAATTAATTCAATATAATTAATAGTTAAGACACGATACGTGTTATTATATTAAATTTATAATTAATTATTTTACTTATATTTGTGCTTATAATTAACGATTATTATCTACTGTAGGATCATTATATACTGTAGGGTGGTCCGCCCTAATAGCCCAATGCAATTAGGTGTTTCGGGTTTCAATCGTGTGCAAAACTACGAATCTTGCCGACGTTTCTTGAACATTGCAGCTCACTTCTTTAGGGCTAACCTTATTTATGTTATGTTATGTTATGTTGTTCTTATATACATTATATACGATGCCTGTGATTGGGCAGAGCGCCCCACCGCGGGGACCGGCCAAACTTGACTGGCCAATCAAGTCTTTTTTGAAAAACCCGGGAGGGCGGAAAGCCAAATCGGATTGGTATTATATCCGTTGTCCCTATTTATGTTATTAGGGTGCTTTAAGATTTCGATTGCTTCTCTATGATTTCTTGAACAAATATTGTATGTTTTTTAGGGTGGCCCAAAAATATACATTTTGGAATTTTCGACCCGCGTCGACGCCAAATCGTTCTCACGTAGAAACAAATAATTACATATTTTTTTATTTCTGAATAAAATGATTTTTAGTACTTTGTAAAGCAATTTTATTGTCTTATGGTGTTTAACACGTAAAACGTATACTTGTTTTACTAACTTGATTTTGTTCAAGAAATTACAAGTCAATTTATTTACCCTCTTATAAACTTGTTCTCTTCTCAGTAAAGATGCATTTTTTCAAATTTTAATACATTAACAAAGTTATAAAAAAATTTGAGACATCTTGAAAGTTGCATAAAATTACAATATTTGTAGACTCGTAGCGAGCCTTTGATATGATTTTTTAACTTGAAATTTTCAAGAAAAGAAGCTTGAGTCTTGAAGACTGAAAATTATTCAAAAGTTACTTCAACCTTATTATAGTCAGATTTATGAAAAAAATGTTCATTATTTTTTAATTTATAGTTTTGAAGCGATTACGAAAATTAGTGAAAATGAACAATTTCAGTCCAACAGCAGCTTTTCTCCGAACATGAAGAATTTAGGGCAGCTGAGTTGAACTCAGAGTGGCTTATTGTTAGAGGCTTAGGACTTCCAGATGCAGGCTCCACCATAAAGCTCCCTGTTACAGGCCCAAACCTGTAACCCAGCACATTTCCCCAATTTTTTTCGCACTTTCTGGGGAACCAACTAATTTTTTTACAATATTTCAACCCTAGGGGGATACTTGACTTCAGTGAGTTAAATAACAGAGTAATAACACTAAAACTGCCATCTGGGTTAAATCTCAGGGCTCACTTCAGGTTCTCTTGAAACTTTTATATTTTAATTCGTACATGAGGAGAAAACTTCAAAATAATTTACAACGTACTAAAAATCATTTTATTTTAAAATAAAAAAAATGTATTTATTTGTTTCTACGAGAGAACGATTTGGCGTCGACGCGGGTCGAAAATTCCAAAATGTATATTTTTGGGCCACCTTAATGTTTTTGCCATGACAGTCGTTTTGTCAAATAAAATACTATGTCCTATTTCGATATGATGCTCAGCTAGTGCTGATTGCGTCAAATGTTTCAGCCTGACTTTACTCTCATGTTCCTTTCTACGTTGGCTCACCGCTCTCCCAGTTTCTCCAATATAGACTTTGCCACAAGAGCAAGGAATTTTATGTACTGCCGGATCACTGAGAGGTGCCTTTTATTTTTAGGGTTGTTTAGAAGTTGTCCTATTTTCGCAGGTGGTTTAAATATGGTTTGGATGTTGCGTTTGTCAAGAATTCTTCCTATTTGTTCTGTGATACCTTTGATGTAGGGTAGGATCTTCATCTGTTATGGAGACAGCTCTGTATACAAGGGAGTTGATGACAGACTGCTTTTGAGATGGGTGCTGGTGAAAGGAGGCATGTAGATATCTGTTTGTATGTGTGGGTATTCTGTAAACTTCATGTCCTAATGTGTTATCAGATCTTTTGTAAAGTAGTGCGTCTAAGAAAGCCAATGTTTCGTTTTGTTCAATTTCCATGGTGAACTGGATATCAGGGTGTAATCGATTGATGAAATCGGAAAACTTGTGTAGTTTATCTAGTCCATGTCTTCAGATGACAAAAGTTTCGTCAACGTAACGGCACCAAAATTCCGGTTCAAGTTTGGATTGGTTGAAGATTTTAGTTTCTAGATGTTCCATACAGATGTTGGCTATTACAGGTGAGTTTGGAGATCCTATTGCTGCTCCTGAGGTTTGTTCGTAGAATTGGTTATTGAAAGAGAAGTGAGTATTATGGAGACAGTGTTTTATCAAGGGTATGAGATCGAAGGGGAAGTTTGCAAAGGATTTAATAATATTATTGATTGTATCAGAGATTGGTACTTTTGTAAAGAGAGATACTACGTCGAAAATCACTAGGATGTCTTGGAGTTGAATGTGAACCTGTTGTATCTTTTTGACAAAGTTAAAAAGATTTTGGACGTGTGTGATAGAGTTTCCTGTGAAAGGATTCAGTTCTTTGGAAAGTATGCGTGCTAGGTTTTAAGTTAGTGAGTTTATTGCGCTGACGATCGGTCTGAGTAAGTAGATGAGTAAGGAGGTTTCTAACTCAAGATTCCTACCTTACCGACATCGAAAAGCTTCTAACCTGCAGTAGTTCTTGTCCGTGCTAAGCTTGTAGAACATTCCTGATGTCACATCATAATATTGCGGAATTCTGAATTCGTGCAAACAGCTTCAAGGTTATTTCTTATCTCAAGCATGTTGCGTAAATAGTTTCAAGGTTATATTTTGCATTGTCCTGGCATTTTTTCTACTGCGTCATATACTTATGGGAAAAAAACAAGGATAATGTATTACTTTCTTACACATAAAATATTTAATTAATGCGCAAAAAGGTGCAGGTGTACAGATGAAATTTAATATGGAGGGATATGTATGACATCCTGTTTTGTCTATATAAATTTGATTGATTGCTTCCTTATGGATAACATATTCAACTAAAAAGTCCTCTCCTTATTTATTTAGTGCGCAAATAGTTCGTGAAAAACATTCTTCTAGAACATTATTGATGACGTCATCAACTTATACTGCGAAATTTCTTCAAAGAATTTTCGTAAACAAGTTCAAGGTTATTCTAATGACGCATTACATTTTGCGTTGCAAAAAAATATATATCGCAAACGTGTCGATTATAATGTAAAATCTTTCAGAACTTTGATGCATCATATGATGCAATATCTGACAATATCATGCAAAAGTCTCCCGAAATTTGGTAGAGGGGGTAACCGACTATGAAAGGAGCTATGTGCTTAGTTCCTAGAATATTCCTAATGACATCATCAAATTGTACTGCGCAATATTTTTTATCGTAAACAAGTTCAAGGTTATTTTTAATGAAGCATCACATTTTGCTTTGTAAAAGATTATATCCCAAACGTGTCGATTATAATGTAGAATCTTCTAGAACTATTTTTGCATCATAGGATGCAATATCGGGCAATATTGTGCAAAGTCTTCTGAAATTTGGTAGAGGGGGTAAGCATCTATAAAAGGAGACCAGCTCTTCTCTTTCACCAGTTTATTGGCAGATGTCACATCGTGAAGAAGAAAAGCGACAAGAGCTAAAAAGTCGTTCAAACTTATTTCTACAGAACATTCGACAACTAAAACTAGTGATACAAGTGCGAATAGATTTACAAAACTTTAACTTCACTTTTTCAATAGTGAAGAAGTGGAAAAAAAATGTTATTTTTCAAAATTAAATTAAACCGCTCTCAGTGAAGACTTTCTTCCAACAAAGAAGCTGTCAGACCTAGAAGTTAACAAATGATACGAAATAACAGACATCAAGAAAGCTAAAACAAAATATGTAATGCGAACGCTCGTAGTAATAGAAAACAAATTCTCTGTTTGTCTACCTCAAAGAATTTCAAACTGTTTAAAGAGGATGAAGACTTGTTCATGCAAACGAAGAAAGCCTGTGATGATCAACACCTTGAAATGGTGTATTTGGGTGGACGCTTCAATTTCATCGAATTTATGAAGAAGAATATATAAAGTGTACAGTTTTAAATTATCACTCAGTGTCTGAAAGCCTTCAATGCGATCAACATCATCATGCCTTATACGCCTCGAAATCAAATGTTACATGAAATTACACATAATCTGAATTCGTCAGTCACAAAGCAAATTATCATCGGTGCTGAATTTAAGAAAGACGGAAAGCTCGTCCCATCAGTGAAGCAGCTAACCAGTCATCCTCGTGCAAGTATAACCCTGAGTCTTGAAGACTGAAAATTATTCAAAAGTTACTTCAACCTTATTTCAATGTTCTTTGATGGTCAAGAAAAGCAGTAATGCATCTACCAGGAAGTCAGTCTTTGTATCGACCGGTATCTTATGGAACAGAGTGTTATGCCGTTTCAACGCACAAGGGATCTTATATACAAAAAAATTATGTCAGTTAGAAGAATAAGGCAATGAAAAAACTTATATTCACTAATCTCTTGCGATTTGTCAGTCTATTTCTTGAAATGATTACTTTCTGCAATCAAAATGTGTGTGAAGAAGTGATTGAGAATTTACCAGAACTCAAATTTGTGAACGGTATCTTTGCACATTAAAATTTCTATGTATTTTATTAGTAGGAAAATCTAAATAAATATAATTTAAACCAAATTCGCTCTTTTTCATTTACTAGATTAAGGGTAGGTAGATGTATAAGTAAAAAATATATATATTTGTGAATAATCAACTAGCCATTTTACAAACAGCTCATTTCCACGTTTTTTCAGTACGTATGCCACGCATGTCAAAATGTCGACGTTGGTAATTTCTTCTAGCTGGCTTGTGCAGCTCGTTCACGAACTGCTGCTTCTCAACGTCCATTTTTGAGTGCGTTCAGTCAGTCCAGCAGAGCATTTATCTTTCCACAGTTGTAAGATCCACAAAATATTGCTCCTTAACTGTTTGGTAGCAAATGTCCATGTCGTTTTTCTCTATTATCGTTTTGAACAAGCGAATCAAAATTCTGAGTAGGTAGTTTCACAAGTTGTGGTGCAAACTGCATCTTGACAAAGACTGACTGGAAAACCTATAAATATCCTTATTATATAGGTTGACCCTTCAGTCTGAAAGTATCCCTTGCATAGATATGATCGTTCACAGAGGCAAAAGAGTCAGTCGTACACGAACCATGAAGAAGGCACCACGTGGGAGAGGCTTGTTCAACAAAATCATCAACAATTTGCCGCTTAAGGTAAAACTTGAAATCATCAGCATATTTGTGATAGTTGCAGTGTCGAAGTTCACTACCAAGTTCAGATGTATGAATATTAAATAAAGTAGGTGTAAGCGTGGAACCTTGAGGGCCACCACTCTTAACCCAACTGGTATTGAATGCTGATAAGGTCGTGGTTTGAGAGGAATGAGATTGAGTGCTGAATAGAAGAAAATACCTTGTCTGGATCATCAACAATCATCATGTCAATCAATGTACTAGAATGATCGGTGTGGTGCGTGGTATTATGTGGAACTATAGATAATCCGGTGGAGAACACTACTGATTTTAAATAGTTAGTTAAATAGTTGGTGGCATCAAAATTTTTGTTTAAGTCACCAGTAAGTACAATGTTATTATAATTTGGTATGAGGTCAAAAATATCAGTCTCAAGTTCCCTACAGTAGGAGGCATTAGGAGGTTTGTAAATCACACCCACCAACATGCTGTCATGAGACCAAGATACCTTGATGAAAAGGTATTCAGCAATAGGGTAATTGGCAGAAGGACTCATTCCAACCTGTACAACCCTTAATCTGTCATGAATGTAGAGACAGACCCCACCCCCTCTTCTCTCATCTCTATCTCTGCGGAAAAGTGTGTAATGATCAAGTGCTATGAGGCTAGATGGAATGTTAGGCGTAAGCCAGGTCTCAGACATGGCTATGATATGGTAGGAACATGACATAAAATGATATTTGAATTCGTGGAAATGGGCAGGTAAAGACTGAGCGTTAACGTGACAAATATTTAAGGTTTCCATTTTGTCAGTGATAAGAAACGTTCAAGCATAGTAAGGAATAAGGCACATATAAAGGTAAAAATTATAAAAGCAATAAGCATTATAAAGTTGACATGCCAATTCTTCAAGATATCAATTGAAAATGTAAAATAGTTAGTTTTACGTTGCTAGTTACCTGAAAGAATGGTAGCACATAGGAAAAGATAGTAGTAATAGAAATAACATGATCAATCACCAACAGAGCCCAATTTAAGTAATTACAAATAGGGTTAAGCAGAGTCAAATAGTTGCTGAAGTGACAGTGTAGATATAAATCGAAAAGAATCTTCAGTGGTACTGAAGCATGAAAATTTAAGTATACCGTAGAAGGATAAATCTCCGAAATGGAGCGAGGAACAATCTTAGCATTTTTTATAGAATCTCGTGCAGTGGATACAATAATAGATCTTTCAGATAAGAAGTGAAACACAATATAGTCAGGATTACTTTGATTCAACAGAAGTTTTTGTAGAACATAATAAATTCCATCAGCACAGTTAGAATAACTGAGAAACCTTTGTGTTATTAAATACAAATTTTTAATTGAAAAAAATTATTGAGTATGCTAGATGAGTTGGAAATCGGTCTAATTGACAAGTTATGTTATCTTTACCGACGGTAGATTAGCCAGGTAATTTCGTGGAGATCCATCCTCTCTGCGACAAAAAAAATTTCCGCCCGCAATCTAAAGATATTTAATTAATTTCTCTCTCCTGAGAACCAGGGCAATGGCGTAGATTTTCCGGTTCAAAGGTGACAGGGCCTCACGTAAATAAACAGGGTGTTTATCTTTGCTGGGCCACCCGAGGTTTTCAGTAGAGAAGTCTCTAAAGACCTTACGTCTCTCAACGAATTTATCTCGCAGTTCTTGATTGCCGAGTTTCCCGACAATGATGGGCGGGTTGAAGGATTTTTTGAGCGCAGGTGCCTTTATAATTCGGTATATTTTGACGACATCTTCCCTCGTGAAGGAAACGTCAAGAGCCTTAGCTATCGAGTCGATGTTCGTAAAAAGGTCTTCATTGGGTTTCATAGGGAAATTATGAATTTCCAAAGTCGTTTGAAGGGCCGCCTGCTCTCTTACGTTAAGCGCATGCTCAAGAGTAGCCACTTTTAATTTTAAATCATTGGCATCCTTTTTAATTTTGGTTATATCTTCCTTTCCAATTTCTGAGCCAGCTTCGAGCACAGAAATTCGATTTGAGTTATCAGCAATGTCAGCTTTGATAGTTTGAATGGAGGTTAGAAGATTATCATTAAACGCTTGCTGCTTATTTTCAAATTCAGTGATCCTGGAAAGAATCTCCTGAGAAGGAGCAAGCGCATCCTTTTGTCCTTCCAAGGCAGAATTTCTGATCATAGCAGCAAGATCAGGCTGGTTGGAGGTACCCGTTACTGCCGAGGGGGCAAGAGCATGATGGGAAGAAATACCGTCTGCGTTGCGAATATTAGTTGCAGGTTTCCCAGACGAACTACCATCGGCTGCCGTAGAGATGTCGCTGATGCTTTGCCCTTTGCATTTTAAGCAGAAGAAATCTGCCTGACCCTTCCTGAGTTTATCAAAGATTTTTTTAGAAATATCAAAATTCGCACAGGCCAGATGGATCAAAACACCACACTTTAAACAAATAAGCACCTCAGGTCCTCCTCTGGAAATCACTTCCTTGCACTCTGGATAGGCACTCATTGCAATGCATTGCTCTAATTGTTCAATGACAGTTATTGGTAAATCCAAAAAGGACAAGAAAGCAGCAGTTTCATTTCCATTAATTTTCCGTTTCATTTGTTAATATCGGTTAAATTCTTGAGAAACTATGCTATTTTTGATTAAAACAGTCAGTTTTGCAGAATTTTTTATTTATTATTTACATCATTTTCATATATGTTTTTAAATAAACGGAATGTTACTATTATCATCTTCTTCCTTATCGAAAAACTAAGAAAATGCACAATATGAAAGTTAAGTTTGCCGGTCTTTGGTTAAAAATTCATTCTCTGCAACAAATATTCGACAAAAAACTTTATTAAAAATAATGTCGTACATGGAAGTTCAGAGTACATATTACTTCAAAAAGAAAATCGTAAGACATATCTGAACAACGTAGAATTCTTGTTCTGAAATAAAAAATATACCATTTTTAAATAATTCACAACTTTCAATTTCAATGATAATAGCTTCATTTTTCAACAACTTTAGTTGCATTTTACATTCAGTAGGCGATACTAATTTTTAAACTCGAAAGTTCATTGCCTCACTACCCGATTCGGGTAGTGTTTCTAGGTGGATATTTACTACCAATGTGGGCCCACCACACCCGCGACGGGCCAACAGGACGCAGTATTCCTGAACGGTCACCCATCCAAGTACTAACCGCGCCCAACAATGCTTAACTTCAGTGATCTTACGAGAACTGGTGTTTTCAGCGTGGTATCGCCGTTGGCAATGCTCTCTATCCTATACCTTTTAACTGTACAAAACTACGCACACACACATATATATATATATATATATATATATATTCGCACTACGAAATTCTCCTGGATACCTCTGTGGCGACACTAATCAGCGCGAGCATAAGGTCACTTATGTATTTTATATGGATAACCTGAAGATCTATGCCTCTGGTAAAAGCAAACTTCAAACTGCTATAAATATATTTTCAAGAACTACACAGGAGAGATTGGGATGGACTTTGGCCTGGACAAGTGTTCCAAAATTGATCTGAAGAAAGGAAAGATTACTGGCGTGCCTCAAAACCGCATTCAGGACGTAACATCAGCGAAGGAATCTCTCCGAAGCAGATACAAGCATCTTCCTGGACAGATTTGGTCTTCCAATCTGTCGGCGTTGAACAAGGTATCTGCGAATAACATGCTTGCCGTCCCGGTTCTACTCTACTCGTTTGGGGTAGTTCAATGGACGAAGAACGAGCTTAAGGCCCTCAATTTCATTACACGTAAGATCATGAATATGCATAAAAGCTTGCATATCAATTCGTCAGTTCCGCGATTATATATTTCACTCCGTCAAGGCGGACGCGGACTTCTGAATCTCCAGTGTCTTCATAACCGGATTGTTCTAAGTATAGCTTAAATCGTTGCGAATGGCAGAGATCCTCTCCTAAAGATGGTCAGGAACCACGAGATGATTGGTGAAGGAGCGTTCCTTTACAAAACCGTGGAGCAAGCGACCGAGACCCTTGGCCTGAATTTTAACACCAGAAGTGAGGAGAGTGCATTACTTCATCTAGATGCTTCACTTCTAAAAACCAAAGTGAAGAAAGCAGATTTTGCAAATTTTCACCAAGAGCTACTCGACAAGAAAATGCACGGAAACTTTCACAGAAATGTAGAAAAACAGTCCTTGTCGAAGGAGCAAACTTTTGCTTTCCTCAAATCATCAGGGCTTAATTCAGGTACAGAGGGTTTTATTTCCGCATGCCAGGACGGTGTCATTTCCACCTTAGCATACCGTGAGCGCATTGTATGTCAAAAAGTTCCCAGTGATAGGTGCAGAGCGTGTCATACACACGCTGAGTACCCAGAACACATACTATCAGGGTGTCCGACCCACGCGGGAACGACGTATATCTACAGACATAATGCGGCTCTAAGAGTGCTTTATTACCATCTTTGTCGCTCTGCTAAAAATATGCCAAGGCACTTGCGAGATGGATGCAGAAAGCTGTCATCCTTGGGTCGCTTCGTGTCCTCAAGACACACGAGGGTTTCGCCGGCCTGTCGTTGTGATTTCGTCGTTGCCTATGACCACCCATCTCACGGTTGTGAGACGTGGCCGTGGGTGTGATTTACCGTGGTGCTACTGGGGGCTATTGACATTTTTTGGATGGCAGTTCCTCTTAGTAGGTCCCTGCGGTGGTTGTTTAACTTTTTTTTTCAAATTATATATATAATTTAAAAAAATTACGGCGACAGGCCGGCGAAACCCTCGCGTGTCTTGAGGACACGAACCGACCCAAGGATGACAGCTCTCTGCATTCATCTCGCAAGTGCCTTCGCATATTTTTGGCACGCGGGTTCAGCTTTAAAGTCACGAACCAGTGACAGTTTTGCACCTTCGTGAGCACCGTTAACAAGGACATAGTATGTGTTCTGGGTACTCACTAAGGTGGAAGTGACACCGTCCTGGCGTGCGAAAATGAAACCCTCTGTACATGAATTAAGGGCTGATGATCTGAGGAAAGCAAAAGTTTGCTCTTCTTTTGTTTCCGTGCATTTTCTTGTCAAATAGCTGTTGGTGAAATTTTTCAACCTCTGCTTTCTTTAATTCGGCATTTAGAAGTGAAGCATCTAGATGGAGTAATGCACTTTCCTCACTTCTGATATTAAAATTCAGGCCATGGGTCTCGGCCACTTGCTCCGCGGCTTTGTAAAGAAAAGCTCCTTTGCCAATCATCTCGTGGTTCCTAATCATTTTTAAAACTGGATTTCTGCCATTTGCAACGATATAAGTTGTAGTTAGAGCAATTCTGTTATAAAAACACTGGAGATTCAGAAGTCTGCGTCCGCCTTGACGGCGTGAGATATATAATTGCGGCACAGATGAATTGATATGCAAGCTTTTATGCATATGCACGATTTATAGCAGTTCGAAGTTTGCTTTTCCCAGAGGCTTAGACTTCAGGTCATTCATATGAAATACATGAGTGACCTTACGCTCAGGATGATGAGTGTCGCGATAGAGGTATCCAGAAGAATTTCGTAGTGCGAGAGATAGAAGTAGTAGTTTAATGCAAAAAAGCAAAGGGCTCATGGGTGATGAACCTTCAAGCTTTCCAGCAGACAGGTGATAAGTCTATGAGAGGTTGAATCGAAAGCTTTCCGGTAGTTGATCCAGGTTATTGACAGGACGCCCTGATAGACTGCTGCGTCTTTGCAGACGCACCTGTTAATTAGCAGGTTCTCTCGGGAGCCTGCGACACCTTTTTTCGTGCAAAGTTGTTCGTACATCTCTCTCCGCACAGGCTCAATTCTTCAAGCAATCCTGTTGTTTATGATAGCTGTAAATATTTTATACAGTGTGTTCAAACAAGCTATGGGCCTGTAATTCTCTGGGTTGGACAAGTTGCCTTTTTTCGGTAGGAGTATAGTGCGCCCTAACACCAGCCAATGAGAAATGGGGGCTTTCGACTTTATATATTAGGTGAATATGCGGGCCAAATGTTGGTGTGTAAAAGTAAACTTCTTTCACCAGGAGGTATTTATACAACCTGGTCCTGCAGCGGAAAAGTTCTTCGTTTCTCTAAGTGCCTTTTTCACGTCTTCGGCAGTGATTAATGGACATTCCTCCTCAGATGTCATGAGGTGGTCGCAAAACTCTTCGAAGCGGATGATACTATCGCTATCTTCTTTCTGCTTCAGTGCTTTCGGGGTCATGTATACCCCTCTCTAAGAAGTCTCTACCTCGATGGGCTTGGGTGGATTTTTGATAGAAACAGGGTGATCACTGAAAAGGCGCGATTGGTCAGAAAAAACTGTCGATTCTTCCGGATCCACCCCTCCCTCTTCTGTATTCACCTTCTTGCATCAGATACCACCCGTATTTTTTCAGCAATATGCTCCTTGATTGTCAGCGGCTATCACTTATTCAGTGTGTGATTGAAGATCCTCAGCTCTTGGGTGAACTTTGGAACCCTTTCCCCGGGCGGTCTACCAGATGTTATGTAGTCAATCACACACTGAATACGGGACGCATTCTGTCTTGCCTATCCAATCTTCTTGTTCATTTGATGCAAGCTTCTTTTGGCCTTTTGATCCATCATCGGTTTTAGCCTTCGATTTGAGTCTGCCAATGCTCTCGCAGTACCATAAACTGGCCAATTGATGTTCCAGTGGTCTGACTCCTTCGAGATATCCTCACAAAGGGAGGCATCCATTTCAGCCAGATCTTGGGGCTCAGGAGGAACCTGTTCAAGCAGCGATTGGAGAACCGCTCCGCGTACATCGCCATTTTTCAAAAGATAGGCACGTTGATTTCGCAAAGACTGATGCGGAACGTACTGAAGCTCTGGGTATTTCTGGCATCACAGAGTGTGCATGCGCGCCATAAAGGCACTGTATGCAGGGATAATTCTGGCATCGTAGCAGTCTAGCAAGTCATCCTTGAGCTGAATAGT
Organism: Andricus curvator; assembly: GCA_932195095.1. Taxonomy (NCBI): domain Eukaryota; kingdom Metazoa; phylum Arthropoda; class Insecta; order Hymenoptera; family Cynipidae; genus Andricus; species Andricus curvator. Next base: position 78,684 of record CAKNYM010046156.1, read on the forward strand.
CCACTCAATGTGGACGTTTTTCCGGTTCGTCGTCGTGTTTCAATCTGAATTATTTTCAGCACCCCGAACTCTAGGGTGATCGGCACTGTTTGCCGACCGATTGTCGGGTGCTCTGCGCGTTCGATCGTTTTGAACCACATATACCCTCTATCCGCAACCCGAGGACGAGTTCGGTGGCTTTCTCAAAGACCTTTCGGTTTGATTGCAGTGAAATGAAAACCGAATCCGAAATATATATATATATATATATATATATATATACATATAATTTGAAAAAAGGGTTAAACAACCCTCGCAGGGTCCGACTGAGAGCAACTGCCATCTAAAAAATGACACCGGCTCCCAGTAGAACAGCGGTAAATCACACTCATGGCGACGTCTCACAACCGTGAGATGGGTGGTCACAGGCCACGATGAAATCACAACGATAGGCCGGCGAAATCCTCGGGTGTCTTGAGGACACGAGGCGACCCAAGGTAGACAGCTTTCTGCATCCATCTTGCAGGTGACTTGGCATACTTGTGGCAAGCGGGTATAGCTTTAAGGTTACGAGCCAGTGATAGTTTCACACCTCCGAGAACACCTATCACAAGTCTAATTACTTGTACCGAATATTTTGGGTACAGTCGTTGCAGCTCTCTTTTAAGCTCTTGAAACCTCTCCTCCTTATCTTTCTCCTTGGCAGTGATGTCGTATTCGCATGGAATGGACAAATGAATTTATCTGCCTTGGAGCGTTCCGCAGGGCAGGGTCGCGACCAACGCCGTACGAACTACAAAGATGCCAATAAAGTAATCTTAGAGCCACATTATGTCTATAGATATACGTCGTTACTGCGGGGGTCGGACACCCCAATAGTATGTGTTCTAGGTACTCAGCGTGTGCAAGACACGCTCTGCACCTATCACTGGGAACCTCTTCTCATAAAATGCGGTCACGGTATGCTAAGGTAGAAATGACACCGTCCTAGCAGACGAAAATAAAACCCTCTGTACCTGAATTAAGCCCTAATGATCTGAGGGAAGCAAAAGTTTGCTCCTTCGACAAGGACTGTTTTTCTACATTTCTGTGAAAGTTTCCGTGCATTTTCTTGTCGAGTAGCTGTTGGTGAAATTTATCAATCTCTGCTTTCTTCACTTCGGCTTTTAGAAGTGAAGCACCTAGATGGATTAATGCACTTTCCTCACTTCTGATGTTAAATTCAGGCCAAAGGTCGCGGCCCGTTGCTTCGCGGCTTTGTAAAGGAGCGCTCCTTTGCCAATCATCTCGTGGTTCCTGACTATTTTTAGGATAGGATCTCTGCCATTCGCAACGATGTAAACTGTACCTAGAACAATTTGGTCAGCTTGATTTTACTTGTACTTACTTTGACCTGGAACACGCCCATTATCATCCCAAAAATCTATAAAACATAACCGGAAAGTCTCAATTAATTTGTTCGGCGCCAGGCGCGCATGCGCCAGTCGGAAGCACAAAAACTCAACAAAAGCTGGGCGTGGCCATAGGTTATGCCTGGGCTGCTTCAGCCCTCAAACGAGTTGTGTTAGAAGGGGTGGTTCGCAGTGAAAATCTAAGCAACTCAGCGGCCAAAATAGTTCTTTCTCATAAATAAAGTTGCTCTCGAGTTACCACTTAATGCATGTTCACATTTATTGAAAGCTAAGTCTAGCTACAGTAAAATGGTTCCCAAAAAAAACACAATTACAAAAGATGAGAGAAAAGGCTAATTCGTTCGGCCGATACTCCAAGGACGAATACCGGAATACACGATTCCTAACATCTAATTTACGAAATAAACTACGAACCCCAGAAAGTCAAAGGTAGCTATTTTGAGGTTAGGTTTTCCCGGAAGTTACACACGTCGTGAATATCGGATGTAGCGAAAGCGACATGAAAAACATGAGGCCAACATGGTGTCCAGAGAATTAAAACGCGGTAGCGGTGATAATATAAACTTTCTATAACCCCCCCCTTACAAGAAATTACTTGACCTGCAGCAAACAGACAAATTACGGAAGCCGACGATGTTTCTAGTAATCATGGTAAAATACAAAATATTATTCGAAAATATCAAAGCAACGGCCATACCACGCTGAAAAACCCAGTTCTCGTCAGATCACTGAAGTTAAGCAGCGTTGGACGCGGTTAGTACTTGGATGGGTGACCATTCAAGAATACTGACATGAGTGCTGTTGGCACATCGTGGGTGTGGTTAGCCCACACTTGAAGTTATTTATAACTACAAGAAAAACCTAGAAACACTACCCGAATCGGGTAGTGTCACGCCTACCCTGAAAGGGAAATGGTTTAATGGTATACATTGGACACTCCATCGGGTCCTCACGTTCACCGTTCTAAACTCTAATTGTTAAAATCCACCATGAAGCAAAAGGTGGTGAGCGTGAACATCCGAACCAGGTCGCCAACAGCCTACATGAATTAAGGGGACCTTACTTCAATCGTAGATTGATAAGAAACTGAAGCTACTTTTACTTTTCGCGAGTACAGTGATGGAATGTCGAAAGCAAAGAAAAACGGGAGCAACACTATGCGACTGCGTCTTTGCACGTGGCTACCGAACGAAGGAGAGCTCTGCTTCGTCGTCGGCGGACTCGTCGCACTCTTTCTCAAGGCGAGTTTCCCCGCCACGGCGCTGATTAGCGGCTTGCTCGACGCTGTCCGGGGATTGGTAGATTTGAACTCGCTCGCTCAGCTCAGTTGTGTGGCCACTAGAGAGGAGAGGCAGGGGCGGCTTAACTGGTGGCCTGTAATCAAAATTAAATCTGCGGAGTAGATCCGTTGCATTTCCGGTAAATGAGGAAGTTCTCGTCCTCTCTGGAGCGAGATTGTCCGCATTGGCAAACACACGGCACAAATCTCGGACAAACAGACTCGCTCCTCATCCGTAGCATAGGAGTCTTGAGGTAGGATGAAATCTCGATCCAGTGCTGTCGCGTCGAGGGCCCGGTTAAAGTATATGAGGACTTCCTCCCACAAATGGATTACTGGTGCAGACCAAGGTATAGCTCCTGGCTACTAATTTCATTTCCAAAGCCTAGGGATTAGGATGCGCGGTCGTCCCTGGCTCTGGAGGCATCTAAGGTTTCCAGCCAGGGTCCGGAAATATTGGAGACAGCAAACGGAAAGGCGAGCACCACGAATAACAAAAGACCTTTGCATTTTACACGTGCGGTTTGGCTGAATTTTTAGTACTGTTTTCCTTTCACGGAGTTTGGAATGTGTTGGTTGATCTTTGTCAATAAAATGAAAGAGATTAAAAAGATAGTGCAGAGCTTCATTACTGAATAGGCTATAAAGTAAATTACCCATAAAAAATTGTCTTCTTTTGGCGACGTTAAGAAGTCCTGCTCTTTCTCTATACTGAGTAATATGTTCACTTTTGGGGATGTTATAAATGAACCGAATACAAGCATTAAGCTTAAGCTCAAGCTTAGCATTCAGCTCAACAATAATATCGTCATATACCACACAACCGTAGTCAAAGAAAGGAAGGATGAGGCTTTTAACTAGCAGGATATGCGTAGAAGTAGGAAGTGATTCTTTATTCCTGTTAAGCTGTTGGAGGACTCATAAGGTTTTCCTTGAAATATCCGCAACTTTTTCATTCCAAGTGAGAGAGTAACAGATTCCATAAAGGGGGTAAGACGTCCATCGATCAAGAGAGGAGGTTGGGTTGCAATTGTTTCAAGCGATGGAGAGGAAGAAGGTCCTATGATTATAGCCATAGTTTTAGCAGGGTTAAGAGTGGGGACACTTGTCAAGGCCCACGGCACCACTAGATCAATATCCGCCTGTACCTTTTGAAATAAGCTCTTAAGATTGGCAATAGGCCCGGAAAGGTAAAGCTTAAAGTCGTCAGCATGTTTGTGATAGTTGCAATGACGAAGTTCGCTACCAAGTTCAGAGGTATAAATATTAAATAAGGTGGGTGCAAGCGTGGATCCCTGAGGGAGACCACTCTTAACCTCCCCACAATCAGACCTTCAACAACCATATTCGAGAGGAGAAGCGATTTGAGCCTAGTCAATAGTAGATTATGGTTAACTGTATCAAATGCCTTAGAAAAGTAAAAAAGGACAACAACCGTTATTTCCCTTCTATCAATTGCAAGTTTAAGGTCAGAAGTTACTTTAAGTGAAGCTGTAAGTGTACTATGCCTTGTACGGAACCCAGATTGCATTGGGTCCATTAAGTTGTTTGTTTCAATGTGTCCAGTAAGTTGCTGATGGACAATACGTTCGAAAGGTTTCGAAAAAGCAAATAAGATAGATATAGGACGGAAGTCTTTGGGAGAGGTAAGGTTAGATATTTTAGGAACAGGGCGAATAATCGCCTCTTTCCAGGCATCAGGAAATATCCCCACCTGCAGAGATGCATTGTAGATGTGCAAGGGAATAGGGCCAATGACTTGTAAAGCAAGGCGAATCATTTTGATCGAAATACCATCGGATCCTTGAGCATTTGATTTTACCTCAAAGAGCTTTTAATTAGGGTTTCTTGCGATATGTCAGAAAAGAATAATTTCGTAACATGAAAAGTAGTGGAACCTGAGGACGGGGAAGGAGTGCTGCTTGCATGGAGTGTGGATTTTGTAGTAAATGCTGTCAAAAGGTCTGCAGGGGAGAAATAGTTATCAGGAGCCAAGTGTTTAGAAGAAATAAGTCCAAGCCGTCTTAAGAGAAGCCATATGTTTTCATTTTTATTCTTGTTTTTGATAGAATTGTAATTATATCGATTGTATGAGTCCCGTATTTTGTTTTGTACTAAGTTTCTCAATTTACGAAATTCGGCTTGAATAATACTATTTTTTTGTTCTTTTAGCCAATATACGTTTTCTCTCTCTTTCTTTTATTAAATCTTTGATATAAGAAGTGATCCAAGGAGTGGACTTCTTCTTTGCTTTAAGGGTATGGAGAGGCGCAAAATTATCAAAGGCTGAAGATAAAAATGTTGTCAGACAAATCACCTTTCTATTTATATCTTTTTCAGTAAACATGCTATTCCAGTCATAAGTAGAGAGGTGCTCAAAAAATTCAGTTTCATTTATATTTTTAAGATTGCGTATGGACAGAGGAGTTACACTAGAGGAGGGATTGAAGGAGAACTGATATTGGATGCTGATAAGATCATGGTTTGAGAGGAATGAGATTGATTGTTGAGTAGAAGAAATCACCTTGTCTAAATCGTCAACAATCATCAAGTCAACCCATGTACTAGAATGATCAGTGTGGTGGTTGGTATCATGGGGAACTATAGATAATCCGGCAGAGAACACTACTGATTTTAATTAGTGAGTTAAATTGTTGGTAGCATTAATATTTGTGTTTAGGTCACCGGTGAGGACAATGTTATTATAATTGGGTATAAGGTCAAAAATGTCATTCTCAAGTTCCCTGTCGTAGGAGGTGTTAGCAAGTTTGTAAATTACACAAATTTATTGTAATTGGCAAGAGGACCCACTCTCACCTGTATACCTTTTAAGCTGTCATGGATATAGAGACAGATTCCACCTCCTATTCTCTCATCTCTATCTCTGCGCAAAAGTGTGTAATGATCAAGTGCTACGAGGCTCGAAGACTAAGAAATATTTAAAGTTTCCATTATGAGAGTGATAGATAAAGTTCGAGTATACTTAAATATAGAAGTGTGAGAAATGCGTAAATGAGTTCAAAATACCTTTCCGTGAAACTAAAGTGCGAGAGAGAAATAACCAACAAAATCCAGTTCACTTGATTACATTTGAAAACAGAATAAGGAACCTAAAAAATTAAAAGTTAGAAAAGCAATTAGCATTATAAAGCTCGTGATGTACAAAAATAGTATAAGAAAGGTCAATTTGTAGGGGCAGAGCAAGGCTGAATTAGCGTAGTAAACAATACAAAATTGTTGAAATTCAACTTCAGAAAGCACACTATCCAGAATGGCCAGCATGCAGGAATATATAAAATATGACAGATATTTACCTATGTAGAAGTAGCATAAACAATAGAGTAGTGCTAATGAACGACTAGGAAAAATTATCAAATACATAATGGACTTAGAGAGTAGTTGCTATTGTAGTCCTTCAACAGATTGGATGTTCGACACAAGTATTTGATTTTTTGTGCTCTACGAAGACTGAGAGCAATGGCATAAATCTTTCTATTCAGTGGTGTTAATGCCTCACGAAGGTAAATATAACGCTTTTCGTTGTCAGTCAATCCCACATTCAAGGTAGAGAAGTCTCTCTTAACCTTACGTCTTGCAATAAGTTCATCCCGTAAATCTTGTTCTCCCCCCCCCCCCCCCCCCCCCCCGGGGGGGGGGGAATTACTCAATGAAGGTGCTTTTATAATTCGATAAAGTTTGACAACGTCATCCTTACGAATATTCACATCTAGAGCCCTGGAAACAGATTCCATGGAGGCCATGAGGTCTTCATTAGGCTTTATGGGGAGACCATGAATTTCCAGCGTAATATTCAGAGCCGCTTGCTCGTTGACATTGAGCGCATGCTCAAGAGTCACCACTTTGGCTTACAAATCTTTAGCTGCCTTCTTAATAAGTTCAAGTTCTTCATCTCGCACTTTGTAGCCAGATTCCAGCTAGTCGTTACGCTTAGAGTTGTTTAAAAGTTCATTCTTAATTTCCGAAAGGGTGGAATTAATTTGGTCATTAAATTCTAGTTGGCGTGTTTCAAATTCACTGAATCTTGCCAAAATCTCACGTGACTGCGCAAGCGCTTCACTTTTAGCCGTCAGAGACCACTTTGCGCAAGAGTTCGGCGAGGCCATGGGGTAGAGTACAAGAATTTTCCGAGGCAGCAACGGAGGAGGGAGTGGGGGGTACAATACATGTACCATCAATATCCTGCTGAGAAGTGGTCTCAGGGTTAGCACTTGAATTGGCAGACACTGCCGCAGAGGTGGCACTAGTGGACAATGAAGAACATACCTTGCAGACATAGTCCATTTGACCCTTTTTAAGTTTTTCAAAAGATTTTTTTGAGATTCCGAAATTAGCACAGGCCAAATGAACTAGAAGGCCACACTTAACACAAGCGAGAACTTCTGATCCGCCTCTGTATATAACTATTTTACACTCCGAATACGCACCCATAGTTCTGCAGGGAAGAAAACCGTTACAGTTACGTATAAACAAAAGTGCAAAAACAAGAAACAAAAAACTTGTTTTTATTTTTCTGCAGCCGCATCGCGACAGTTTGTTTCTCTGAGTGATGAAATACTCTCCTAATTATGTCAGGGTTTTAAAATTATTTAGAGGTTGCGAGCTTCAAATTCACGTAAAAAGTGAGATTTTCGTAGTTTTTGATTTTTTAATATACATATTAGTTTTAGAGAAATATCTTAGGAATGAAAATTGTAGCTTATACAAAGGACGCTGGTAAAAATCGTAAAAAGTACGATTTCTCAGGAACAACGAAATATAAGAGCATAGTTGTAACCTCAAACATTTTGTTTAAGGACTGCCAAAATTCTGGGACATTCCGCATACAATAGGTGAAAAATATACCATAGATGTGAGATAAAAAAATTAAAACCTTAGCATCAGAAAAAAAATAAACAAAAAAATTTCTTTAATAAGGCTTAAATGGCTTCACGGTGACAAGGAGGAGAGGTATCAAGAACTTAAAAGGGAGCTGCAACGACTGTACCACAAATATTCGGTCAAAGTAATTGTTCTTGTGATCGGTGCTCTTGGAGGTGCGAAACTATCACTGGTTCGTAATCTTAAAGCCATATGCGCATGCCAAAAATATACCAAGGCACTTGCGAGATGGATGCATAAAGCTGTTATCCTTGGGTCGCTTCGTGTCCTCAAGACACACGAGGGTTGCGCCAGCTTGTCCTTGTGATTTCACCGTTCCCTGTAACCACCCATCTCACTGTCGTGAAACGTGGCCATAGGTGTGATTTACCGAATTTCTACTGGGAGCCTGTGTCATTTTTAGATGGCAGTTGCTCCCAGTGGGACCCTGCGCTGCTTATTTAACCCTTTTTTTAAAT
>CAKNYM010046156.1:96710-139849 GCA_932195095.1 Andricus curvator
TAAATATATATACTCTCGCGCAAGTGACTTGAATATTTCTGGCACGCAGGTATGGCTTTAAAGTTATCAAACAGTAATAGTTTTTCACCTCCGAGAGCACCAATGACAAGGGCAATTACTTTACCCGAACATTTTGGGCACAGTCGTTGCAGCTCCCTTTTAAGGTCTTGATACCTGTCCTCCTTTTCCTTCTTCTTAGCAGTGATCTTGTAGTCGGCCGTAGTCGAGAATTCTATCAGGAATATAGTTCGTTTCTCGATTCTCGGAGAACGATGTCAGGCCTGAAGTGTGCAACGGGGACTGGTGTCCGAAAATCGTCGTTCCAGGTAATTTTGCACTTCTCATTTTGGACACACGGATAGTATGTGTTCTAGGCACTCAGCACTGGCATGCGAAAATAAAACCGTCTGTACCTGAATTATGGCCTGATGATCTGATGAAAGAAAAAGTTTGCTCCTCGGACAAATACTGTTTCTCTACATTTCTGTGAAGTTTCGGTGCATTTTCTGTTCGAGCACTGTTGGCGGAATTTTCCAACCTCTGCTTCCTTTAATTCGGCTTTAGAAGTGAAGCATCTATATGGAGTAATGCACTTTCCTCACTTCTGATGTGAAAATTTAGGCCAAGGGTCTCAGCCGCCTGCTCCGCGGCTTTGTGAAGGAGCGTTCCTTGGTCAATCATCTCGTGTTTCCTGATCATTTTTAGGAGAGGATCTCTGTTATATGCAAGGATGTAAGCTGTACTTGGAACAATTCGGTTATCGTGATATTGGAGATTCAGAAGTTCGCAAACGCCTTCACGGCGTGAGATGTATAATCGCGGAATGGACGAAGGTATACGTAAGTTCGTTATTCGTCTATTGAACAACCCCAAACAAGTAGAGTAGAGCCGGGACAACAAGCATGCTAGTCCTAGATACCTTTTTCAACGCCAGTTATGTATAGGTCTCTTTAGCGTCAAGAAGTCTAATAACACGTGTATCCACCAGCTCAGGTTCATCGGAAAGGCCAATAATCTTTCCTTTATTCAGATGAATCTTGGCACACTTATCCAATCCAAAGTCCATACCAATCACTTCTGTGTACTTCTTGAAGATATTTAGAACATGCTGATGTTTGCTTTTACCAGAAGCATAGACCTTCAGGTCATCCATATGAAATACATGAGTGAAATTATGCTCGCGGTGATAAGTTTGGCCGCAGACGTATCCAGGAGAATTTTGTAGTGCGAGAGATAGAGGCAGAAGTGTGATGCAAAAGAGCAAAGGGCTCATAGTATTGCCCTGAAAGACAGCCGTCTGGAAGGTGACGTTGTTTGTTGTCACACGATAATTTCCAGATGAGATAGTAATTTTAGTTTTCCTCCAAGCTTTCCAAGAGACAGATGCTTACTCTATGAGCGGTTGAATCGAAAGCTTTCCGGTAGTCAATCCAGACGATGAACAGGACGCGTTGATGGGCTGCTACGTCTTTGCCGACGCACATGTCAATCATCAGCTTCTCTTGGCAGCCCGCTACACCTTTCTGCCATCCAAGTTGTTCGTACATCCTCTCCATACCGGCTCAATTCATCGAAAAATCCTTTTGTTTAGGACAGCTGTAAAGGTCTTGTGCAGCGTGTTCAAACTATTCATTCGCCAGTAATTCTCTAGGTTGGACAAGTTGCCTTTTTCGGTAGGAGTATAGTGCGTCCTAACACCAGCCACTGTGGAATGGACGTTTTCGAATAAAGATACGAGGTGAATATAGAGGCCAGATTTTGTATGTAGAAGTAAACTTCTTCAACCGAAAGTTTTTGATACCAGCTGGTCCTGCAGCTGAAAAGTTCTTCGTTCCCTGTAAGTGCTTCTTTCATCTCTTAGGCAGTGATTGATGGACGTTTCTCCTAAGATGTTATGAGGTTGTCGCAAAACTCTTTCGAGCGGATGATATTATCAGTATGTTCCTTCAACTTCAGTGTTTTCGAGATCTTTTATACCTTTCTCCAAAAAGTCTCTACCTCGTTGGGCTACAGTGGATTCTCGACAGAAACAGGGAGATCGCTGAAGAGGCGCGATGTGTCAGTCAGAAACTATAGATTCTCCTGGACCCATCTCTGTTCTTCGGCGAACTTTCGAACCCTTTCAGTGAATGATTTACCTGATGTTATGTAGTCAATCACACACTCAGCACAGCTTCCGATTTGAATCAGCCAATGCTCTCGCAGCACCATTAACTGAATAATTGATGGTCCAATGGTCGGCCTTCTCCGAGATATCCTCACGAAGGGAGGCATCCATTTCAGCAAAATTTCGGGGCTTAGGAGGAACCTGCATGTCAATGTTCCTCCTCATCCTGAAATCGTGATCATCTCTCAGAAGGTAACTGCTTTCCGCGGTCGGTCTTAATGCCGCTTCCTCATATTCGTCTGCAGCTTGTTCAAGCAGCGGTTGGTAAAGCGCTCCGCGTACATATCCACTTTTCGAGAGGTAGGCATGTTGAGTTGGCAATGACTAATGCGCAACGTGCTGAAGCTCTGGGTGTTGCTGGCACCACAGAGTGTGTATACGCGCCATTAAGCCTCCATGAGCAGGGATAATGCGGGCATCGTAGAAGTCTAGCAAGTCATGATTGAGTTGATTCGTCTACTCAATGTGAGCGTTTCGCCGGTTCGTCGTCGTGTCTCCATCCAAATTATCTTCAGCACCCCGAACTCTAAGGTGATCGGAACTTTTTGCCAATCCATTCTCGGGAGCTCTGTGCGTTTGATCGGTTTGAACCGCATCTAGAACTTTTTCGTGGTTTGGCTTTGTCATTGTTGTTCTCACGAGCAGTTAGGGAAATTAGGATTCGTCAGTTCTTTTAGAGCCCCGCATGCAAGGATATGGCTGCATACTCTAAGAGGTCGCCCGGTATCCGAGATTCACCGTTTAAGACACCTCACCCAAGTGCTATTCAGCTTTTGGCACGGTTTTTACACCTCTGCTTGGGGGTTATTTCTTTAGGGACCACCCTAGACAATTGTCTGCGACTGCTTCTTGTTTATTGTAACCATATTCAGCAGAAACCCTTCGTGCACTGACCATCTATCCGCAACCCGAGGACGCGTTCAATGTCTTTGTTATAGGCTCTTTGGTTTGATTCCGAAGAAATGAAAACCGAAATATATACAGAGTGTCCCAGTATTTAAGGTACATTTTCATATTTTTGAATTCCTCATAAAAATGGAATCAAAAGTAATAATAACAATTTGTTCCAAAGTTGATAATTAATGAATGATCAACTATAAATATTAACCAATGAGAAGCACGCGTTAGATCGACTTCAGTGCATGTGACATTGACGAGAGTGTGTGCGCAAAAAAGCTAAGGCCGTGTAATTTCAAATTTCCAGGAGGTTGTGAATATTAATGGTGCAGTTTCACACGGCGACTGCGCGACGGGAGATTGAATCTTAGAAAACATCTTTTCCTTTAGAATACACGTTGAATTATTTCAACTTTCTTCGTATATTTTGAAGTCTGCAATATTCAAACGAATTCTTAGAATTCACTTGTACTTTCTTGAATTCTTTTAAATGTTTTTTTAATTCTCTTCAAATCTTTACAATACATCATGAATTATTTTGAAATTCCTCAAGTCTTCTGTATTTTCCTAAATTCTTCTAAATTCATTAAATTCTGCTGAATTTTCTGAATTCTTCTGAAAGTCTGAATTCTTTTACATTCTCTGAAATCCTTTAAATTCTCAGAATTCTTTTGTATTCCCTTGATTATTTTGAAATTTTATGATTTTTTTTATTCTGTTAATTCTTTTGAACTCTGTGATTTCTTTTGCATACTGTGATTTCTTATGAATTTTCTGAATTTTTTCCGAATTGTCTGAATTCTCCTGAATTCTTTATATTCTTCTGAATTCTATATATTCTTCTGAAATCTTTATATTCTTCTGAATTCTCTATACATACATACATTGATTAGCACTTCGAACTCGAAAGTTCATTGCCTCACTACCCGATTCGGGTAGTGTTTCTAGGTGGATATTTACTACCAATGTGGGCCCACCACACCCACGACGGGCCAACAGCACACAGTATTCCTGAACGGTCACCCATCCAAGTACTAACTGCGCCCAACAATGCTTAACTTCAGTGATCTTACGAGAACTGGTGTTTTCAGCGTGGTATCGCTGTTTTTATTAATTCTTCTGAATTCTCTATATTCTTCTAAATTCTCTATATTCTTCTGAATTCTCTATATTCTCCTGAATTCTCTGAAATCTTGAAATCATTAGAATACACATTGAGTTAGTTTGAAATCCTTCATATCTTTTGATTTTTTTTTAATTTTCTTGAAATCTTTAGAAAACGCGTTGAATTTTTTAACTTCCTTCTAATATTTTGAATTTTGTGGAAATTCAAACGAATTCTACAGAAATTTGAAAGGTTTTTTCAATTCTCTTGAAGTCTGTACGATATACCATGAATTGTTTGAAAATTTTCTAAATCTTTTGTATTTTCTGAAATCTCCTGAATTATTGTGAATTCTCTGATATCTTCTCAATTGTCTAGACTCTTTTTAATTGTCTGAAATCTTTCGAATTCTTTTGTATTCTCTTCATGTTTTTTAATTATGTTAAAATCATTAGAATACATTTTAAGGTACTCTGAACTTCTTCAGTTCTTTTGAATTTTCTGAATTCTCTTGATATCTCTAGAATACACATAGAATTACTTTAACTTAAATCGAGTAGATTTAAACGAATTATGTAGATTTAAGATGAATTCTTTTGAATTCTCTAAAGTATTTTCAATTCAATCAATCTTTCAAATTCCTTTTATGTTTTATGAATTCTCCGGACATGTTTAGAATAGGCTTTGAATTATTTCGAGTTCCTTCATGTATTTTGAATTCGGTAGAATTTAAATGAATTCTCAAATTTATTCTCTTGAAATCTTTATAATTCAACGTGAATTATTCGGAATTTCTCCAAGTCTCAGGTATACTCTGAGTTTTCTCAAATATTTTTAATTCTTTAATGCTTTTGAATCCTCTAAATTCTTTTGAATCCTCTGAATTCTTCTAAATTCTCTGAATTTTTTTGAATTCTCTGAATTCTTTTAAAATTCTCTGTATTTTTTTCAATTATCTGAAGTCTCTGAACTATCTGAATTATTTGGAATTTTCCTGAACTCTCTAAGATGTTCTGAATTTCTCAAATTCTCATGAGACGACTGAATTCTTTTAATTCTTTTTAATTATCCTGAAATCATTAAAATGGACTTTAAATTAGTTTGTACTCCTTTATATCTTTTCAATTCACTGAATCTTCAAAAATTCCTCTGAAACTATTGAATTATCTTCAATTCTTTGTTTTTCTTATTTTAATTGTAATTCAATTCATCCAAATTTACAGTTAACATTGTTTTGAACATTAAAATTCATGTAGCACCGCATGAATAAGTTTAGGTTCGTCCGTCCTTTGTCATACGTCTCACGGCATGTCAAAACCAACTATTTCATATTTCTTTATTTTATTCATTTTGTCTACTTTCTCGTTTGTTCATATAGCCACGCATTTTACCATGGCTTCGTTAAGTCCTCCAAACGCCAAGAAATTCGTGGTCCTCACATGTAAGGGAATACAAAGAGGATCCGATGCATCTAAAAAAGACGTGTGTATGTAAGCGGATGAAGATCCCTCCCTCTACTTTTTTGAAACCAAGGTCGCCGACGTTGCAAAAGAAAATAGCTAGGTAGCAAAAGTTTCGCAAATATGCCACATACCAGATGAGATGCGTCCTGGCCCATCAAGAGACCAGTTCCCCACAACTATTAGAACTTTCCCAAACACCCGAACTTTTCACGTAATTCCCGCCAAAATCCCCCTTTCAAAAAAAAAAAAAAAAGATCTACAGCTACTGCAACCTCAACTAACTTGTTCCAAAAAGAAGCTACAACTCAATTCCCTGATATAAATACGTACAAAATTATCCGTGACCTCAACTTCCTCCTAAAGGTACCTTCCCCTCCGAACAGAGATTTCATTACTATCCACAAATTTATAGAATATCGCGAGGACTCTATTAAATTCTGTAAGCATCAGTGTAAGAAAGTTAAAAGCAACGTCCAGAGAAAAATTCTTCAACAATTCTTCACGTACACAGGTTCATAATCACTCATATTATAAGTGAACTATTCATTATAAGATTTAGCTCTCTGATAGTAAAATCTACCTAGGTCGGATACAATTTTTTTAAATAAAATTACGTTCTGGCAAATCATATCTTTCTGTTTGTTATTTAATTTTACATTCCCTTTTCATGTTGTAACGCGTATTTTTATCCTACTGCCTATAGAAGCAAATATTACATACGTTATGAAATAATGTGAAAAATCTCGTAAATATACAATAAAATCAATATACTCTAGTAAGCCATCTCGCGCGGCAAGCGTCAACTCAAAGCGAAGGGAACGAAGTCCCGTTCGTATAGCATGGAGTGGGAACTCCCAGCCAATCACGGAATAGCGCGCTCGGCCAGCATGAAGAGGTAATCGACCGGCAGACAGGTCCCATTCGTTTCTTCACTCGCTTCTCGAGGCTCCTAGTAATTGGTAGCTCGGGTTTTCTGCTTCAGAGCAGAGCAGTCTTAGGCATGGTTATGTTAGACTTTGTGCAATAGGGTTTAACTACCTTGATTCGAATTCCTTTTTCGACTTCTTCTTTTTTAAGTAGAATTTTTGCTTTCCTGTATTCGGAAAAGATGCGAAACATTCCTTGGGCTCGTCTCGACAATTCCTTGGCTCGTTAGCATAATATCCCAATCCGGAAAATTGTTTAAACCTGTAAGTGTATTTCGTTCCTCTGACGAGACTCGTCCCACCTACGGCTCGTAAGGCGGTTACGGTTGACGTCTTTTTCTTTTTTTTAAATTCCTTTTAACGTAATTAACACGCCTTACCTCTGTTTCTGGGGAGAAGTTTCGACAACACCATGGCCTGATTGGACAGTTTCCATAAAAATAAAGTTTTGAAAAAACACACAACATTGAATAAAACATTGAAGATAAATTGAAATTAAAACCTACTAAAAATACGCAATTATCTTATGCGTTTCACGATTTGAAGAGCCGGATCGAATAACCACCCGAACGGGCGAGATCGCGTAAAACTAATGTCCAAATCGGTGAGAAACAGGAGTCGTGATTTGGAAAATATTTCTACGTGATCTCGCGCGTTCGGGTGCAATTTTTTGTTACTTTACAGGTGAAAAGAGGTTCACATTTAGGGATTGAAATCACCCCTTCTATATTTTTTAGCCTTTTAGTGTTTTAAGAGGTAACTTTGTTTTTTATTTATTGTTTTTACACAAAATTGTTAGAATTGATGCTGTATTATAATATTAGCGCGAGTTGTAAAAACACTTACCCTCTAGAGTATCATAATTTACAAAATCTATTTCTAGAATGCTTCGCCATATGACATATAATTTAAGATTTTGGACATCCACCCCTTTAATATTACACAGCACCACAAAGAAAACGTAGGTTGTCCGACGAACAAGAGTAGTTACATCCTATGGATTTTGGGTCGCTGAATCCGAATCCACGGTCAGAATTCCGTCATCACTCTCAGATTTCTTTCTAACCTCAAAAAACATCGTTTTTTGACTACTTTTGCATTGAAAAATATGTTTAAAACACCCGTCTTTTTTAATCTCGAAGACGAATTCGGATTTAGCGGCGAAAAACACATATAAATGGTCTTTTTTGGTCGGCTGGGCCCAATACTTTGGGGTGGGGAGGGGCGGCACAGAGAAAAAACTCTTGTCCGTCGGACAACCTACTTTTTTGGTGGGGCATTCTAGGGACAGATTTTCTCAATTATGATACTCTAGAGGGTAAGTGTTTTTACAAATCACGCTAATATTGTAATACAGCATCAATTAGAACAATTTTGTGTGAAAACAATAAATAAAAAACAATGTTACCTCTTAAAACACTAAAAGACTAAAAAATATAGAAAATTTCAGAAAATAATGCATTGATTCCGGTGGCATGATTGGAACTGACGTTTTAAGACTTTTTGTGTAGTTTTTTAATTAGGGAAACATTAGACAGGACAACGAAATAGGTAATATTTTGACAACAAACTTTGAACTATTTTGGAAATAAGCCAAGTGCGACCGAAGTTCGAAATTATTTATAATGCTCATGATTTTCAGAAAATAATGAATTGCTTCTGGTGGCATTATGGGAATCATTGCTTTAAAATTATCTTGGGTATATTTTTCAACAGGCAAGGCAACAAAGAAGGTTCCATTTTGACGAATAAGTTCTATATATTTTTTAAAAGAGGCCAAAAGTCAGCAAAGTTGGGAAGTATTTAAACTTCTCCTCGCTTTCTAAAAATAATGCATCACCACTAATGGCTTGGATGAAATTTATGTTTCAAAACTTTTTTCGGTAGTTTTTTTATTAGGAGATACAATGGAAAAGGTGTTATTTTGACGAAAAACTTTTACCTATTTTTAAAAATAGGCCAAGTGCCACCGAAGCTGGAAATTATTTACACTTCTCATGATTTTCAGAAAATAATACATTGCTTCCGTTGGCACGATGGGAATCGATGCTTCAAAAATATCTTGGATGGTTTCTTAAACAGGGAAAACAACAAAGAAGGTTTCATTTTGACGAAAAAATGTTATCTATTTTTTTGAAGAGGCCAAAAGTCAGCGAAGTTGTGAAGCATTGAAACTTCTCCTCGCTTTCTAAAAATACTGCAACACCTCTAATCGCTTGAAAGAAATTTATGTTTCAAAACTTTTTCGGTAGTTTTTCGGTTCGGAGATACAATGGAAAAGGTGTTATTTTAACGAAAAACTTTTACCTAGTTTCAAAAGTAGGCCAAGTACCACCGAAGCTGGAAATTATTTATACTTTTTATGATTTTTTGAAAATAATGCATTGCTTCCGGTGTCATGACATAAATCGATGCTTTAAAAATATCTTGGGTGGTTGTTTTAAACAGGAAAGATAACAAAGAAGGTTTCATTTTGACGAAAACATTTTATCTATTTTTTAAAAGAGGCCAAGAGACGGCAAAGTTGGGAAGTATTGAAACTTCTCCTCGCTTTCTAAAAATAATGCCTCACCTCTAATCGCTTGAATGAAATTTATGTTTCAAAACTTCTTTGGTAGTCTTTCGATCAGAAGATATAACGGAAAAGGTGTTATTCTGACGAAAAACTTCTACCTATTTTTAAAAATAGATCAAATGCCACCGAAGTTCGAAATGATTTACAATTCTCATGATTTTCAGAAAATAACGCATTGCTTCCGGTGGCATGATGGGAATTGATATTTTTGAAATATTTTCGGAATTTTTTCAAAAAGGGAAGAAAACGGACAAAGTATCATTTTGACGAGCAACTCCTATCCATATTTTAGTAGAGGCCAAATTTCAAATTATTTCAAACTCAGTGAATTCAAAAGAATTAAGAAAATTCAGGAGATATCAGAGAATTCAAATTAATTCAACATAGTTCAGAGAATACAAAAGACTTAGAGAAATTCAAAACAATTCATGGTGTATTGTGAAGATGTTAAGAGAATTAAAAAAAAACTTTTAAATTCCTGTAGAATTCGTTTGAATTCTATATAATTCAAGATAATTGTAGAAAATTAAAATAATTGAACCTGCATTCTAAAGATTTAAAGAGAATTAAAAAAACTCAAAAGATATGCAGGAGTTCAAACGAACTTAATGTGAATTCTAATGATTTCAAAATAATTAAACATTTTTTTTATTCACTGATTTCGTAAAAATTTTACAAATTAAGAATAGTTTAAAGAGTTTAGAAAATGTCCAAAAAATGCAGAGAATTTTAAAAGACTTGAGATAATTCAAAAGAATGCAGATCATACAAAAAAAATCCGAGAATTTTGAAAGAACTCAGAGAATTGTGAAAGAATTCGGAGAATTCAGAAGAATTCAGAAGGATTCAAAGAATTCGGAATGATTCAGAGAATTCAGAAGAATTTAGAGAATTGAGAACAATTCAGAGAATTTAGAAGAATTCTCTGAGTGCAAAAGAATTCACTGAGTGCAACAGAATTCACAAAATTCAAAAGAATTTTGAGAATTTCAAAAGAATTGAAAGAATACAGAAAAATTCAGAAAATTCAAAAGATTTATATATATATATATACATATATATATATATATCTTATATATATATATATATATATATATATATATATCCGTTGCGCACTCGAGGCCTGACATTGTTCTCCAAGACTCTCGAGAAACGAACTATATTCGTGATCGAATTCTCGGCTACGTCCGAATACAACATCACTGCAAAGGAGAAAGAAAAAGAGGAGAGGTATCAAGACCTTAAAGCAGAGCTACAACGACTGTACCCAAAATATTCGGTACAAGTAATTGTCCTTGTGATAGGTGCTCTCGGAGGTGTGAAACTATCACTGGTTCGTAACCTTAAAGCCATAACCGCGTGCCAAAAATATGCCAAGGCACTTGCGAGATGAATGCAGAAAGCTGTCATCCTTGGGTCGCTTCGTGTCCTCAAGACACACGAGGGTTTCGCCGGCCTGTCGTTATGATTTTGTCGTTGCCTATGACCACCCATCTCACGGTTGTTAGAAGTGGCCATAGGTGTGATTTACCGCGGTGCTACTGGGGGCTATTGACATTTTGTTGGATGGCAGTTGCTCTTAGTGGGACCCTGCGGTGGTTGTTTAACTTTTTTTTCAAATTATATATATATATATATATATATATATATATATATATATACACTACCGGTCAAAAAAAAGAGTCCTAACTCGAAAACTAATAAGAAGTTTTGAGTGTTCTTGGTCTTAATTTAAAGCTGAGACCTCAGGCTTCATTTGAGCAAAGTTCCAAATTTTTCCGGTCACTTCCCTAAAGCATGCAGCGAGTTGAATTTGAGAAATGAAAATTCGTCAAAATCTGAAATTACGAGCGTGATTTTAATACAAATTTTGTAGGTGGTCCCACAATTTTGACCGGTAGTGTATATAATTAAAAGTATGTCATAAGGACTACCACGGGATTTCGCATGGAGCAGGTGCTAATCTGAAAAACTGTACCCGCTCCCAGCGAAATCGCGGTAAAATTTCAGCCGTAACCACGTCTCACACAGGTCCGATTGTCTGAACAATCCTATTATTCAGGATAGCTGTGAAGATCCGAAATAGGCTCTTCCGAATTTAGATATGAGGTGAAAATGCGGGCTAGATGCTGGTGGGTTGAAGGAAAATTCTTGCACCAGAAGATCTTGATACCATCTGGTCCCGGAGCAGGATAGTTCTTCATACCTCTTAATACTTTTCGCACCTCCTCGGTAGTGATGGGTGGGCATTCTTCTTCAGGTTTTATGACGGCATTGCACAGTTCCTTGAAGCAATTTGTGTTCTTTGAGCCTTCTTTAAGAGGATGCTGGACTTTCTAGGCTTCTCTCCAAAATGCTTCGACCTCCTCCGGTTTGGGCGGATGATCGACAGTACCTGGAGGATCTCGGAAGGGACGAGATGGGTCAGAGAAAAACTATATATATTTAAAGAAAGGGTTAAAAAACCACCGCAGGGTCCCACTAAGAGCAACTGCCGTCTAAAAATGACACCGCCTCCCAGTAGAACCGCGGTAAATACACTTATGGCCACGTCTCACAACCGTGAGTTGGGTGTTCACAGGGCACGATAAAATCACAACGACAGGACGGCGAAACCCTCGTGTATATTGAGAAAACGAAGCGACCCAAGGATAACAGCTTTCTGCATCCATTTCGCAAGTGCCTTGGCATATTTTTGGCACGCGGGTATGGCTTTAAGGTTACGAACCAGTAATAGTTTCGCACCTCCGAGAGCACTTATTGCAAGGACAATTACTTGTACCGAATACTTTGGGTACATTCCTTGGCAGGATGTTGTATTCAGATGGTGCCGAGAATTCGATCACTAATATAGTTCGTTTCTCGAAGTCTTGGAGGACGATGTCAGGCCTCGATTGTGCAACGGAGACTGCTGTCCGAAAATCGTAGTTCCAGAAAATGTGGCACTTCTCGTTTTGGACAATTGACTCTATCTCTCTTGGAGCGTTCGGCAGGGCAGGGTCGCAGCAAACACCGTAAGAGCGACAATGATGGTAATACAGCACTCTTAGGGCCGCATTATTTTAATAGATATATGTCGTTCCTGCGTGGGCGAAACACCCCGATAGTATGTGTTCGTGGTTCCTGACCATTCTTAGAAGAGGATCTCTGCCATTCGTGACGATGCCTTATCCTTACATGCGGGACTCTATAAAGATGAACGAAATCCTTTCCCTAGCTGCTCGTGGGAACAACAATAACACCAACAAACCACCAAAAAGTTGTAGATGCGGTTCAAAATGAACAAACGCGCACAGCACCCGATAGCCTATGGCCCTTGATATCGCCACACGTAAGATCTTGCATATAAATAAGAGCTTGCATATCAATTAGTCCGTTCCGCGATTATACATCTCACGCCGTTAAGACGGACGCGGACTTCTGAATCTTCAATGTCTTCGTAACGGAATTGTTCTAAGTTATATAATGTGATAGTCAGCGAGAAACTGTGGATTCTCACTGACCCATCCCTCCATATTTTGTATTCATTTTTTACGTCAGATAACACCCGTATATTGTCAACAATATGCTGCTTGATTGTGAGCAACTTTGACTTGTTCAGTGCGTGATACTAGATTCTCAGTTCTGGGGGGAACTTTCGAATTCTTTCCGTGAGCGGCCTACCAGATGTTATGTTTATATATGTATATACAGGTTGACTTTTTTATCTTGAGACATCGAAATATCTCATGAAATACGCATCTAACGAAAAATATGTCGCTAATAAAAACTTTTTATTTCCGAGGGGGAAAAGGGACCCCAAAAACATTCACCTCACACACCACCCCTTGGGGCAGGAGGGGGTAACTTTAAATTTTCATTTGGGAATCTATATTTTTTTTACAGATTCAGGTTTCTCATCAAAAAATACGTAATTTTTATTTGAAAAGTTTTTTACGATTTGCTCTAGATGGCGCTGCATTATCGAAAAATGAAATTGGTGACTGTTGAAGGAATTTGCTTCCAAACTAAATATAAAGAAGACAAAAAGTAGGTTTGTTTGGGTTGATTCGTAAGGGTTGGTTTGTTTGGGTTCGTTGTGTTGCTTACGTTAAGCTCAAACGGCGTTGTATCGTCTTAACAAAACTTTTTGGGCCTGCCGCCAATTTTAGGTGGGGTGCTTCTCAAAAACAGTGATAATCATCTTATCCTCCTCTTTCGTGGTCACACGCGTCTCACCCCTGTCTGGTGAATCGTAATCGTTTCCTACCTCTTTATACCGCTTCTCCCACTCCCGTACAAAGTTCATCGACTTTCTTATATAGCGTGCAGCTGATATGAAAGTAATTTTGGGTCCTTTTGGATGCGTGCACAGAAACACTGTTTCGAACACATTCGCGTAGGCTACACTCATTGCACAATACGCGTCTTCCATAGTTAATTTCTTAGATTCTTTGATTTTCGCGGTTTGGTTGTGCTGCTTACGTTCGTTTGCTTCTGATTGGGTATCGTTGTATTGCATCGTTACTTGACCTCATTACTTTCACAATGGAGGTTTTATCTGTACAAGAGAAAATTGAAATGATTCTCACTTATGGAGAAACTGGCAGGAATATCAAGGATGCTGTCACTCTTTATGCCTAATGTTTTCCAGGCAGTGTACGGTCACGTGCTTCTTTCTACCAGGAGGTCAAAAAATTCACCACTGACGGAATTTTAGAAGCGAAAAAAAGGAATCGTCGAAAAACTATTAGTGGAGTTAATAATAAAATCGCGATATTAGCCGCAGCCGCTCATGACCCCCATTTTAGTACTCGACCACTAAGCCGTGACTCCGGAATGTCTCAAAGCAGTGTTTTGAGGGTATTAAAACGTAATAAATATCATCCCTTACATATTTCACTGCACCACGAACTTCATGGCAATGATTTTCAGAACCGAGTGACATTTTGTCAATGGGCGCTCGAGAAGATGCAAGGGAACCCGAATTTCTTTTTTTCGTGTATTGGGCTTAGACTCTTTCTCGAATCACGGTATGGTTAATCGAGATAACATGCATTATTGGAGTGTGGAAAACGCACACTGGTGGCGCGAAGTTGAGCGTCAGCGTCCTTGGTCCTTGATGAAATATTCATCGAAAATAAACACCTCGATTGTAAGAGGCAAGGGGACTCACCAAAAATAAGCACCCTGATGGTCAGAGGCGAGGGGACGCGCCGAAAATAAGCACCTCGATAGTGAGAGGCGAAGGGACTCACTGAAAACAAGCACCCCGATAGTGAGAGGCGAGGGGAGTTACCGAAAACAAGCACCCCGATGGTGACAGGCAAGGGACTCACCGAAAAAAGCACCGCAAAGCGAACAGACAACTACTACGTTCACGTCGTTCTTTCTGGGTAGAGCTACAAGTATTGAATTCATTGACTGCTTACATACTTGGAGCCAAAAAGAGAAGCTTGCGTTCTAAAAATAAAATTGAGGTATCTGCTTTTACTACTTCACTTTAACCCCCTTCTCAGGTGGGTGGAAGAGGTGTTAAAAATTAAATCAATTACGATTAAATAGCTCTCCTGAAAGCAATCAACACGTCTTCTTTATCTTTTGTTTGGAAGCGCATTTCTTGAACTGTCAACAAATTTTATTTTTTTCCAAAACTTTTCAAATAAAACTTACGTATTTTGTGATGGGGAATCTGAATCTGTAATAAAAAACATAGGTTCCCATTTGAAATTTTAAAGTTACCCCTCCTTCCGCCCCCAGAGGGTCGGGTGTGGGGTAAATTATTACGGTGTAGCTTTCCACCCTCGAAAATAAAAAGTTTTTATTCGAAACATTTTTTTTTGTTAGATGCGTATTTCTTGGGATATTTCGATGTCTCTAGATAGCTTTCGCGCAGGGGCTTACCAAAACAGTATGCAACCCGTCATACACGGCCATAAGAATAGCATTCGCGTGTAAGACGGGTGGCATAATTCTCGGTAAGCCCCAGCGTGGACACCGTGTATGTATCGCATATTATTTATTATTATTATACATATATATTATACCGTAAGGTCAACTTCATAGTAATCATATAGAAGCGTGAGTGTGAGTGGGACACTAGTAGAAAGGCGCGTAAGAGCATTTCTTTCACACTCATGAATATGACTCTATGAATTTGCCCTTACTGTATGTATACGTATTGGGTTTCTATTTCGATTCCCTCGGAATCGAACCGAAGGGCTCATGACAAAGCCACCGCACGCGTCCTCAAGTTGCGAATAGAGGTTCCCAGGTACCAAGGGTTTCTGCTGAATATGTTTACAATAATTAATAAGCAGTCGCAGAAAATTATGCAGGGATGGTCTCGAAGCAATTTCTCCAAAGCGGAGGCGCAACAACCGTGAGGAAAGCTGAATGGCACCTGGATGAGGTGTCATAAACGGTGAAAAATATTACTTTTCACATTCATTAACTGTGTCATTAACTCCGGAAAAAAAGCTTTGTACGATTTACAGGGAAAAATTGTTAAAGTAATTGCCAAATATGATGGGCAAAATATTTCATTCTTGAAATTCATGCACTGTATGATTTATAGCGTAAAATAATAACTTTCAACAATTTACACCTGAAAAATGGTTATACCAGTAAAATTGTTTAAGCAATAAAAAATTAGTCTTAAAAAACTTGGAATAATGTCACTTATCGAATATGAATAACAATTAAGTAAAAATTCAAAAAATACCGTCTTTAGCATGAATTTTACATAAAACAGATATTTTGCATTTTTTTAGGCATTTTCGGGCCGCAGGACAAATGGGTTGGGTAGAGGTGTGCCGATATAAAAATTTATTGGGTGGATCTTATTGTTTGAACATTTCTAAAGAGGAGACAAAACTTCAATTTGCAAAAAGTTAATAAAAAGTTTTTTTTTTCATTTTTTCGAAAACCGAAATTTTCCTATTCAAACCCCCAGGTTAATTCCAACAGCTCGGGGCACGAATTAATGTTGACCGATTGTGAAAGAAGTTGGGAATTTCATTTTCCAGAAACGAACAAATTGGGGGGGATCGGTCAACAAAATTCGAATTTTTAGACCACCCTAGTTGCACTCAATTTTCAAAGTTGAGCTCCATTCGAAAATAGCTTGAGGAACAGCTAACAGTTGACCTTACAAATCTAGGCATTGAAAACAGTGATTTTCTCCAGATTTGATGCTCTTACAAGAACAAAAAATTTTTCACTGAGATTAGAGTCCCGATATTAGTTCTTTTATTTGACAGTAGTCGTAAAGGTATTTAAGAATAATTTTCATCCATACTAGAGAGTCGGCCAGGAATGCAATGTCGTCAGCATACGCGAGCAGTAGTATCTCAATCAGATGATTTATTGAAACTCCCCTAATGCCCCTAGAAATGAAATAGTCTGCTATGTCGGCAATTTTTAAATTAAAACTATTTCAGAGGAGCTTCTAGTAGCGTTGGCAGATACTCTAGCTCCTTCATATAGACTCGTCAGAATTTTGACAAACTTTGATCCAACTCCTTTAGAATACAATTGATGCCATAATAAGATATGAGAAAGGGATGGGAAAGGACATTGAAAATCTACGAAGAGGACGAATAATTGTCCCCTATTTGAACTAAGCCGCAATTGGATAATATGCCTTGGGAATGAAAATATGGTCGTTGCAGCTGCGATTTATTCTGAAACCTGCCTGAGATTCTGGGAGTAAATTTTCTTTCTCAATTCAGGTATTTAGTCTTTCATCTAGGGTCAGGCTGAAAATTTTTGAAGTGCAGATAATCAAGACCATTGGTCTGTGATTAGTTGGATCCCTTTTATTTTATTTTTTGTAAATCATTCTCCCATGAATTTCAGCCCAAGACTTGAGAACTTCATCCTTATCCAATATTTTGTTCAAAAGCCTTCTTATATAGTCCACCCAGTTATCAGGGAGGTGTTGTAGAAACTCATAGGATATTTCATCAGGGCCAGGGGATTTAAATTTTTTAAGTTTTTTAGGGTTAAACATAATTTCTTCTTTAGAGAAAGGAAAGTCTGGAATTGGGTTTCCTGGATCTATCATATTCAGAGACTAGTTCATAGGGGTTCGGGGAGGAAAGATCGATTTGAAATAGTCGTGCCATAAGATCATGTCAATATGGTCGGTAAAAAAAGTTTAGTCTCATGTCGATTAACAATTTGTCACCAAGATTCGGGGTCTTGAGCCAAAGCAAGCGAGTCAAGCGTGGATTTTCTGTATTTTTCTTTCTTCTTTAATAACAAATTTTCATTAACTTCTTTAATGTTACTATATTTTAATGTTTTGCCTGGGGGAAAGTTTTTGTTTCTACACTTTGTTAACATGTGTTTTAAGGCCCATGTAGGAAGTAATGTAACCTAAAAAACTCACGTGAAAAACTCAAGTCGAAATGCTAGCCCAACGAATGATTACCGGGGGGCAACTTTTTCCCTGTTGGGAATTCAGATCCATATTCGAAGCGGAAAGTCCCTGTGGATCGTCAACACTTGCAATAAATACGTTCTATTCCTTAAACATTGCATCAACAAAGCAGCAGAAGAAAAAAACAGAACTGGAGCGATATTCAAAATAGAATAATTATTCCAACAGATATAGGAGTTTATTTCGGAATTTTTTGAGTTACTATTTTACATTCAATGTATTTTTCCTTCTTTTAGTGATTTATAAAAATATGTTTTTTATTAAGATACATTTGTTATGGTTTTTAGTAATTTATAACAACTTTATAAAAATTATCACCCTCTAGTCTGTTGGAATAATTTTTCTATTTTGAAGATCGGGCCAGTTTTTTTTTCTGCTGCTTTGGAAATACATTATTTAGGAAATTTAACATATTTATTGCACGTTTCGACGATTTGCAGGGACATTCCGCCTCGAATATGGATTTGAGCTTCCAAGAGGATAAAAAATTGATCTTCCCCCCCACGATAATCATTCGTTGCGCTAGCATTTCGAATTGATTTTTTCAGGTGAGTTTTCGAGTTTACATTACCTCCTACATGAGGCTTAACAGTTTCTAACTTTCTAAACATTCTTGATCGAACCAAGGTTCAGATTGTACTGTTTTCTTGTTTAAAATACTAGTCCTACCAACATTTTTCACCACTACCTTCATTGTTTCTATTGAGATGCTTGAGAAGTGTTCTATATTTTTATCGAGGATCTCAAAATTAGAAAAGGAGATAATCATATATACAAATTTGTCAGCTAGTTCAGTTTTCCATTCAACTTTAGTGTTCATTGTTGAAGCAGAATCTGTAACTGATAAGTTTATTGGCAGAACTACATGAATGTGTTCTGAACTAGTTGGTAGCGTTCGGACTTGTAGATCTTTCATTGAGTGGAAAATCGGTAGACTGGCCCAAACTAAATCAAAACCAGATTTTCTATTATTAACTAGGAATGTAAAGTTTGCAGGAGAGTCACTCGTAGTCACTCGTAGTCAATTCATTAGAGTAGTTGTAGGAATTTAAAGTAAAGGTGAAGAAGTCTAGGAAAGAGAAAAAGATTCAGATTAGAAAGGTAAAAGATCAAAATTGAACCAATCTCTCGTGGGACTGTGATTGCAAGAAGAAGAAAAAAGGTGCTAAAAAAGTGGCTAAGGACTGAAAAAAAGGAAAAGCAAATAGGCTGAAGTATGCCGAGACTAGAAAGGAGTATAGAAAATTGTGTAAGAGAAAAGTGGGGAGAAAGCAAAAAGAATAATAGTGGAGAAATTTAGTAGTATTAAAGGAGAAGGGGAAGCGTATAAGTTTAATTATAAAATAAGATGTGAAAAAGAAGCCATAAGTCATAAGATGAAAATGGAAGAGCAGAGGGAATATTTTAAAGAAATGTTTAGATGGTCAGACGAATGGAAAACGGTTAATTAGCAGAGGTAGGTAAGACAGGAGTGTAATCAAAGGAGTGTAAAAAAGGGGAGGGATTTCCGGAGGAATGGAAACAAGGGTTGAAAAAACCGATATACAAGAAAGAAGATAAAGGGAAGGTAGAAAATTACAGGAGGATAGCTCTTGTAAATACATCGTAAAGGGCATATAATATAAGTTAAAGAGAAAGAGACGAGATAAAAAACTGAAAAAGTATGCGCGTTTTTCCTGGATTCATAGGCCGCGTTTCTATCGGCAAATAAGAGAAAATGGTAAGTAGTAATGACGAAAAGGGGGATAAAGGAAGGCTTGATAGAAAGTGTAAGCAAAATATACAAAGAAGGGAGAGGGTAGGAGTAGCTATTTGCAATGCGCATAGCGGATATGGAGATAGAATTTAGGGAAGGAATAGAAGGAGTATGTACGTAGTTTATTATACTCTCTCCTTTCACGGGTTTGAGAGTCTTGAAAACAAAAACCTTTACAAAATCATCTCCTCTTCTTACAATCAGACTTCTTATCCTATCTTAATCCTACTTATATTAAACGGAGGGTGAAAAGGAAGCCCTAGCCCTAATCTCCCTCTCTCTGTTATCCCTTCTCCTTATAATTTCTACTATCTCTACATATGTGTTTCTCACTCTCTCTAACTTAGTGCCCCAGCACCTCTTTACCCTACCCTACCATATTCCCCCTACTCTGCTTTACCTTTCCGCTTCTCGTTTCGTATGCACACAGAACATCCTTCACACAAGTGCCCTTCTCGCAGTGCCCTAGGCTCCTATTTTTCCTGCACCAAAACTTTACAAACAAACTCTTCCACTGTACACCTGGCACCCCAGCACCTCTTTTTCTCACTCAACATACACCTTTGCTCTGCTTTTCGCTCCCGCACTTATTCTTTCGCCCCACCCTGCTCCTCCGTGACATTATTCTTTCTTTCCTGCTCTCCGTCCTTCTTCTTCTTCGCCGGAGTTATCGTACCGAATACCACCATCTCTCCTTCCGTCTCGCTCCAGTTCCATATCGTCTCTCCTACCTTCGCCCTCATGAACCTTAATTCGACTTCGTTCCCTGCTAGTTCCATTCTCCGCTTCTCCCTTCTCAACCATTCTTGAATCTCCTCTTCCCTTTCCGTCAGGTCTTCCTCCATCCACCAACTTGTGCCTCTCATTTTTCCATTGACGTTGAGCAGGTATCTTTTACTCTCCCATGTGTTTAACTGATGAAGGATCTCTCCATCAATTTTCTTGGATTTCTCCACTTCCGCCACCACCTTCGTATGCGCGGCCAAGACCCCTACCACCTTCGTAACCTCGTTCTCCCCCTTGCTGATTCCCAGCACTCTGAGGTTCCTCCTTCTCTGCGCTCTCTCTTCCTTTTCTCTCTCCCACTCTTCTAGCGTTAGCTTTTTCGGCAGCTCCCTCCATGTTCTCTCTTCCTCTTCCGTCTGGCATCCAATCTCTTTCGTTTCTCTCTCATCCTTTCCTTTCTGCAGTCTCTCCATCTTCGCGCTCACCTGTTCCAACTTTTCAACCATCTTATTCAGTGTCTCCTCAAAATTTCTTCTATCAATCTCCCGTTTACTTCTCATGTGCGCTCTTTCTACCTCCCACTTCCACTCCCACTTCAGGTCCGTGATAAAGTTGTCCTGCCTCACTTCCAGCATATCCGCCGCTTGTTTCCGCTCCAGTTTTCTCCCTTCCTCCTTTTCTTTCTTCTCCTTCTTCTCCTTCTTTTCATCGCCCATCTCGCTTTGATCGTCGCTACTGCTCAAGTCAAAGAAAACTTCCTTTCTTTCTTAGTTTTCTCCACTCTCCACTAGAGGGCACCAGCTCTCTCGGCGTCCTTCCGGTCCGATCCTAACCTCACTCTCTCGGCGTGCCACTTTTTGTTCTTTCACTTTCACCTTCACCTGTCTTTATACCTTCTCACACTCGCGGCCACTTATCCCGGACACCCTTCCTCACCTTCTCTCCACTTCTTTTCAGCCTTCCTCTCACTTTTTCTAACCAAAAACTCAAAAAACTCGCACTGGCATCTTGCTCGCGTCCACCCGTATTTTACCCGCTGATTCGCCAAATATTTCCTCTTTAGTTGAGCAGAGGTGATGGATTCGGCAACGGCTTTTCTTTCCCTTAAGAGGTTTCGCTCTCATTCGTTCTCATAGTCACGTACAAATAAAAACATTTACAATGAAAACACTTCTTTTGTTGAAACTCATAATCTCACCTGTCATGCTAACACATCTGGAAGTATGAATAGCCAAATTTCAATTTGTAATGCATTAAAATAATTGTAAATATTAAAATAGAATTGGTTACTTTTGGAGAATAAGAATGATTCCTAGCACTGATTTTCTGGCTATAACCATTGAATGTAAGACAGATGTATGTCAGAAAATTAAAATAATTTGTGGCAATCCCCAGCGTTTAATTCAAAGATAGGTGGAAAGGGGGAGGGAGATACATTCCTTAAAATGCGCACAATTTTATTTACTTATTTATTGTTTCAAAACCTCGGACAGGAGAGGCCTGGATGAAATGAAGGGAAAATATTGATGCATATCTACATTCAACATTATAAAAAATACCGGGCCATCCGTGTTTGACCGAACTCAGAAAAGTTTCTACGTTTGATTATTTGGTCCTTATCGCATGTGAAGAAGAGTGGAACCCCTATGGTAATCGGGCCCCATCTACTCTCTCTTCTGCGTTTTTATTTAGATATTTCGATCTTAACGTTTGTTCTCTCTGGTTTCACGACAACGGAAAGCAGCCTACTTCCGAGTAGTGGCGCGAGTCGATTTGCACCGAGGCCTACTTCGCGCTGGAATCTTTGATCAGCGGAAGACAACAAATGCAGCGGGGGCATATGTCGGATGTTTTTGGTGATGCTTGGCCCTTCCCTTCCCGGAGTGATTTTGAGCGGGGAGGCACAGATGCTGAGAATCTCCGCCTCGGCTTCGGAAGTGTCGGAAGTTTTTGTGGATTGTAGATCTCTAAGAGGGGAGGAATTATAGCCTGGAAACTCGGCATCATATGCTTCAACGCTCCCGGAAGGCTTCGGTTCGTCATTGTGCGGTAAATCAAGCGAGGACCCAATCGTCTCACTCGCCTTTATGCGAGAAGTTTCGAGTCAGAGATATTCCGCTAGTTCGTCGATGGAATCGATGGCTGGTGCGTTCGGACTGAGAGGACACGGTGGGGATTCATTTGGGTTACCGTTGTATTCAACAACTCGCCCTCGATGAAGGTGGAAATTATCCAAAAGCAGCTGAAGTTGTACGTCGAGGGAAATACGTGGACGACGTAATCACAGGTGCAGATAACTTCGAGGAGCCAATTTCTTTACAGAATCAATTACATGGACTTTTCACAGCGGGCGGCTTTCCTCTTCGCAAATGGATGTCAAGTCATTCTGATCTGCTGGGGAAAATTCCGGGCGAACTTCGAGCTTCGTCTCAGCCTCTGTCCTTGGAATTCCAGCAATCGTTTCATATGCTGGGCCTCTTTTGGAATCCTCAACGAGGTGTGATAACTTGCGACGTCCGATTACCAGCCTGCCTAGATGCCATCACTAAACGTAGCGTTTTGAGTCAGATAGCTCAACTGTTCGATCCGCTACGATGGTTGAGTCCAGTTGTCATAACAGCTAAGATACTTATTCAAACTCTCTGGTTTTTAAAGATCTCCTGGGACGATCCTCTTCCGAACGAGGTTCACCAACGCTGGCATATCGAGACCGTCTTCGTAACATATCCTCAATCGAAGTACCTCGTTGGATAAAATTCAGTTCATCTTCTGGTTCCTGTGAACTGCATGGATTCTCAGATGCTTCGGAGAGAGCCTTTGCCGCAGCAGTTTATCTTCTTGTGACCTCTGATTCTGATACGAAGTCAGCTCCGCTGTTGATTTCGAAAAGTAAGGTCGCTCCCTTGAAACAGGTATCGCTACCACGCTTAGTACTATGTGGAGCAGTTCTTCTCGTTCGACTTGTACCTCACGTTCAGAAAACACTTTTGTTGGATGTTCCCATTCATCTATGGTGTGATTCAACCGTCACGCTGGCCTGGATTCACGGACATCCCACAAAATGGAAGACCTTCATGGCCAATCGAGTTTCCGAAATCCAAACCGCACGACCATCAGCAATTTGGCATCACGTTTCGTCATCAAGTAACTCTGCTAAGAATTCCATCATCAGTTAATCCTGAAGTGAATTTAGAAGAGCGAACATTGAAAGTGCATAATTCTAGTTGTGTTCCAGCTATGTGGGTGTTTCTCCATCGCTACTCTTCTTTGGATAAACTTCTACGAGCGACTGCCTGGTTAAAACGATTTATCCAACATTATTTGCAGCAATCCTGTTCAAAGTCATCATTCCTTACATCTTCAGAACTTAAGCAAGCTCGCCTAAATTGGATTCGACACGAACAGCAACTCTATTTTAAAGCAGACATCAAGGCTCTATCTTCAGGAAGGTCTCTTCCTTCTAAGAGCAAGTTAGGTCATTTAACACCTTATTAAGATTCCCAACAACTACTTCGTGTAGGAGGTAGGTTGACGAATTCAGCGTTGGATCCTGATGAGAAACATCCTCCCATTCTCAGCTCTGAATCAGCGCTGACGACTCTTCTTATTGATCATCATCATCGACGTTGTCTTCATGGTGGTGTCCAGATCACTCTCGGAACCTTGAGACAAACGTACTGGATTCTACGTATTGAATCGGTCGTGAGGGCCTTTATTCATCGCTGTTTAACATGCAAACGACATCGAGCTGTAAAGCCTCAACAATTGATGGCAGACCTTCCAGTAATTCGCTCTGCTCCGAGTCGACCGTTTCTACATACTGGCGTCGATTATGGTGGAACCGTTTACTTGCGAACAACTAATGGTCGTGGTTATCGATCATATAAGGGCTACATCGCAGTCTTTGCTTGCTGTTCTACTTGAGCTATCCATTTGGAAGCTGTCTCTGACTATACAGCTGATGCCTTTCTAGCTGCCTACTACAGATTCATTTCTCGACGTAGAATTTGTGCTACCTTGACCAGCGATGAAGGTACAAACTTCGTTGGAGCAGACGTCAAACTTCAAGCGATGTTTTCAGCAGCTTCAAATGAGTCAACCCTTTTAGCTTCGTGTCTCGCTTCGTACGGCACAGAGTGACGATTTAATCCACCAGGTGCGCCGAATTTTGGGGGAATTTTGGAAGCGGCAGTGAAGTCAGCAAAACACCACCTTCGGCGAGTCATCGGAGATACTACCCTTACATACGAAGAAATGAGCACATTTCTGGTTCAAGTAGAGGCCTGTTTAAATTCAAGACCTCTTCAATCCATGTCCGATGTTCCTGATGATCTTACGGCTCTTACTCCAGGTCATTTTTGGAATGGAGAATCTTTCAACAGTATCCCTGAGCCAAATTACATTGACATTGCCTCGAACCGCTTATCTCGATGGGAATTATTACAACAAATGCGTCAGCATTTCTGGCAACGTTGGTCCTCGAACTACCTGAAAGAGCTTCAACCTCGTTCGAAGTGGAAGACTCATTATCCATCACATGAAGTTGGTGACTTCGCTTTTATCCGTGATGAAACTTGACTGACCACAAAGTGGCCTTTGGGTCGCGTCGTTGAGCTTCATCCCGGTTCTGATGGTCATGTGCGCGTTGTGTCTCTCCGCACTGGAAGTGGTTTGCTTAAACGCCCTATAGTAAAATTGTGTCTTTTACCAAGGGCGAAGGAAAATGTTTAGATCTCGTCTTAAAGTGTCGTGTACTTTCTTTTCGGTTGTTTTAGTTGAATGTTTCAATTTATTTATTTCTGTCTTGTTCTTTTAATGACAAATTTGTAATAAGTTTTCTTCTTAAAATTTTTTATTTTTATTGTCATTATCAATTTTTTTTTTAATGAACTGCGTGAATCTTTTTTAATTTTGTCCCAACAAAGCAGGCGGAATGTTCGGAATTGACTGATATAATTTATTGAGTGCATTGTTTTATTTTAATTTCACTTATTTAACATCGACTTTTCATTTTAGACTCTAATTTCATATGTTTACATTTTAATGGAATTCTAATTATAAAGTGTTATCGATTTAGTCCGAAAGTTAATTTGGGAACTTGTCTCGTCGTTTCGGTAGAAAAGTTCAAATTCATTGTATATCAATTTTAGAAATGATTTAAATATAGACAAGTTCGATTTTTTTAGCAATTTTGTTAACATTAAAATAATTCAGTTTTATTATTTATTCTCAGTGACCTGTCCTTTAATGTACTTATCGCCAAGAAGGTTTATAAACATTGCATCGTTTTTTCTCACATAAACTTCTCTCGCTCGCGGACATTGCTTCTGTTCGTTTTCCCCAAGTACCCGACCAGTTGTTAATCATGTCTTCCAGTTGATGGACTTCGCTGTCTTGCTATTTATTTTTCTTTACATTTAGTTCGCGGTAGAACCTTCATTCATCTGCCTGAAAGGTTCGATTTTGCGGCCTTTTTGCACTTTTCTTATTTTACTGAGGAATTCTAGCAGTAAGAACATCAAGTCTCTGCCGTCGGAAATCTATAATCTTATCCAATATTGATGGTTTCAATGTCTCGATGTTCCGAGGGTGGATGGTTTTAATAATATGGTGTATCAGCTTTTTGGTTCTATTTCCTTTCTCATATTGACTCAATCAACCCAATTTGCTCCTCACACTTACTCCTTAATTTGCTGAAATATATATCCAACCTGATTTTCCACGGTGGACCCCGTTCCCTTCCTGCGACAGAGACTGCACTTTTAGGCCTGGTTCTGCGGTCAAACGTTCTGACGGCTGCTACAGCTGCACAATACACAAAAGCATTTACCTCTAACGCAGTTATTGTTGCATTCAAATTCATGGCTAAAACTTTTTTGTTTAGGTGTTCTATTAGTGCACGCAGGTCCCTTGCGATGCACATCTTTGGCAGAAAATGTCTACGTGTTGGTTCTACTTTTCTGAACTCTAGTAAAGCACGACCGAAATTCATTTCAAGGTATACTAGCTTCATTATCCCTTGCACCTATGCCCCTAGCTTCAATCAGATATTCCTTATCTACACCGTTTAAATGCATTACATCAATAGCATTCTGCTGTTCTACTTCAATTTTTATGGCAGATATTGCAACAGCCGAAAGCAAACTATTCCAAATGTTAAAACCTCTCCTTCTTTTCCTT
The DNA here is from genome assembly GCA_932195095.1 of Andricus curvator. Classification (NCBI taxonomy): domain Eukaryota; kingdom Metazoa; phylum Arthropoda; class Insecta; order Hymenoptera; family Cynipidae; genus Andricus; species Andricus curvator. The sequence goes on from CAKNYM010046156.1 coordinate 122,931, forward strand.
CTCCTTTGCATCAATCTTGTAGTCGGCCGGAGCCTAGAATTCGATCACGGATATACTTTGTTTCTCGAAATCATGGCGAACGACGCTAGTCCTCGAGTGTGCAATGGGGACTGCTGTCCGAAATTCGTAGTTCCAGAATATTTGACACTTCTTGTTTTGGACGATTGACTCTATTTCTCTCGTAGCGCTCTTAGAACCGCATTAGGTCTGTTGAGATACGTCGTTTCCGCATGAGTGGGATACCTGCATAGTATGTATTCTAGGTAGACATTGTGTGCATGACAAGCACTGCACCTATCGCTGGTAAATTCTTCGCGTAAAATGCGGAACCGGTATACTGAGGTGGAAATGATACTGTCCTGATGATCTGAGGAAAGCAAAAGTTTGCTCATTCCAAAAGTTTCCGTACATTTTCTTGTTGAGGACCTGTTGGTGGAATTGTTCAACCTCAGCTTTCTTTACTTGGCCTTTTAGATTTGAGACATCTAGATGGAGTGATGCACTTTCCTCTCTGCTGATGTTAAAATTTAGGCCAAGTGTCCCGGGCACCTGCTCCGCGGGTTTGTAAAGAAATGCTTCTTTGCCAATATACTCGTGTTTTCTGACCGTTTTTAAAAAAGTATCTCTTCCATTTGCAACTATGTAAGCTGTACCCATAATAATTTGGTTACGAAGACATTACAGATTCAGAAGTCCGGACTAGCCCTGACGGTGTGAAATGCATAATCGCGGAACAGACGAATTAATATGCAATCTCTTTTGCATATGCATGATATTATGCGTGCGGCTATCGAGGGTCGTAGGCTCGTGCTCCATAAGTTCAGGGTCCACGGGGACGTCAGTGATTTGTCCTCCTTTTAGATTAATCTTGGCACAATTTTCCAATCTAAAGTCCACATCAATCTCTCGTATGTGCCCCTCGACGATATTTAAAGCACTCTGAAGTAGATTTGAACTAGTATCATAGATGTTTAGGTTATCTTTTTAAAGTCCATGAGCGACACTATGCTCACAATGATTTTTGTCACCGCAATGGTACCCAGGAGAATTTCGTAGTGCGAAAGATAGTGGCGGAAGTGTAATGCAAAAGAGCAGAAGGCTCATGGTGTCGCCCCGAAGGGCGCCCCTCTGGAAAGTGACTCTGTTCGTTGTCACACGATAATTTCCACATGAGATGGATGATAATTCTATGAGAGGTTGAATCGAACGCTTTCCGGGAATTAATCCAGGCCATCAACAGGCAGCGCACAGTGGGCTGAATCGGGAATTTACTATTCAAAATCACCTACAGCCTACAATTCTTAACCGATTTTTAATTTTTGTTTTTAGAAGTGATGAGCGATAGTCACACAAGAGCTTATATGGATTAGATTTTTTAATTATTGTTATTTTCTATTTTTTATATAAATAAACAAAGAGAGAAAATGATACATTTTTTAATTATTATTTTTTATCTTCAAATCAAAAACTTAGTTAATCCCAATCTCTTCGAAAATGAATGTCGAAGTATGAAAAAATATAAATAATTTACAAGATATCGAATCTAATTTTTTGGACATGAGAATTTGTTGTGTGGTATCATTTGTTTATTTTATAAACAAAGTATGTAAACAAATGCATGGTTTAGGCGTTTATTGGCAGAAAGTAATCGTTTTTCATTCTTAATACCTTTAAATTATATGAGTGGTAATATTTAATGATTAAAATTGGTCATTCGATGTTATGTGTTTATTTTATAAACAAATTTTATGAATAAATGCATAGTTTGGTCATTTATAGACAGAAAGTAATAGTTTTTTTTTCTAATCGTCTTCAAATTACATAAGTGGTGATGTTTCGTGACGAAGAATTGTCAATCGATATTATTTGTTTATGTCATAAACAAATTTAATAAACAAATGCATAGTTTGAACATTTATAGATAGAAAGTGATCGTTTGTCTTTCTAATCGTCTTCAAATTACATAAGTGGTGAAATTTAGTGACGAAGAATTGTCAATCGATATTATTTGTTTATGTCATGAACAAATTTAGTAAACGAGTGCATATTTTGACCATTTATAGAGAGAAAGTTATTGAAGTTGAAAGTTATTGAAATGATTGACAAGTACAACTTGGAAGCTAATTCTTCTAGAAGATCACAAAACATTTACAATGATATCATTTTAAGGCAATAATAAAAAACGATCACTTTTTATCTATAAATGGTCAAACTATGCATTTGTTTATGAAAAAAAAAGAAAAACGATCAATTGCTATCTATAAATGTCCAAACTATGCATTTGTTCGTAAAATTTGTTTAAAAAAAAAACAAATAATATCGAATGACCAATTTTAATCACTAAATATTACCACTCATATCATTTAAAGGTACTAAGAAAGAAAAACGATTACTTTCTTCCAATAAACGCCTAAGCTATGCATTTGTTTACATAATTTGTTTATAAAATGAAAAAATTATACCATACAACAAATTTTGATGATCAAAAATTATTCTGTTTATAAAATCAAGCAATTTCAACTTACAAATATACTTTGCAAGCAAAATTTCCAATATGTTGACATTTTGTTAATATAATTTGTTTATAACAATTAGATTCGATATCCTGTAATTTATTTATATTATTTGGATACTTAGACATACATTTTTTTCGAGGATGGGATTAATTGTGCAACTATCGCTGATGACTTCTAAAAATGAAAATTGAAATTCGGTTAAGAATTGTAGGCTGTAGGTGATTTTGAATAGTAAACTCCCGATTCAGCCCACTGTGCAGCGCAAGCAGACTGCTGCGTGTCTACAGACGCTCCTATCAATAAGCAAGTTTTCTCGGCAGCCTGCTGCACCTCCTTCTGAACCACATTGTTCGTATCCACATTGTTTCGCAGACCAAAATAAAGGAGCGACATTAAGACCAACAGCGGAAAGCAGGCACCCCCTGAAGGTTGATGATAGCGATTTCTGAACAAGGAGAAACATTAATATCCAGGTTTCCCCTAAGCCCCAAGATCTGGCTGAAAAGGATGCCTCCCTCCGTGAGGATATTTCGGAGGAGTACGACCTCTGGGCCATCAATTGCTCTGTTTATGGAGCGGCGAAAGCTTTGGCTGATTCAAATCGAAGGCTAAAACCCACGACGGATCAAAAGACCAAAGACGCTTGCATCAACTGAACAAAAAGAATTTAATTAGCTTTGATTCAGGAAAAAAAACATTAAAATTGGATAAAAATTGTGGCCTGTAGACTGATTTGTCCAGAGACATCTTTTTTGCCCCACTGTGAACCCGCGCGGCGTGAACGCGTGTATTTGAAAAAATGTCGTTTCCCGCTTCAGAACTACCAACCTTATTATTTAAAATTTGTTCGAAAATCATGTGGCGAATTTTAATAGAGAAAAATATTTTTTTGGTACACCGGTAGCAGAATTAGTGTAAGAAAACACATCATCTGGTTGATTTTCTTAACATTGAACTATTTAATGTAATGCTAAATGTATTCAAAATTTTTATAAAGTAACGATCGGTAACGTGTGTTACTTTGCATCACCGTTGTCAAAAAATGGTAACGCGTTACCGTTACCGTTACTTTAAGAAAAAAATAACGCGTTACCGTTGCCGTTAATAAAAAAAGTAACTTTACTGGTAACGCGTTACTGCCAAACACTGATGAGATTAATGGTGCAAGTCGAACATTGTAAAATTTTTCCAAAATCCTATCAGAAGATTCAGTCGCGGAACAGACGACTTAAAATGCAAGCTTTTGTTCATGTGCATAACCTTTTGGGACCCGATGTCGAGGGATCAGAGCTCGTCCTTCGTCTATGAAACTACTTCAAATGAATAGGCTAGTGCCTCGACGGCAAGCATGTTCGTTGCAGATACTTCATTCCTCGCCAACAATTTAGAATACCAAATCGGTTGGATAATACATTTGTATCTGCATCTGACAGAATCCTTTATAGATAGTACTTCCTGAATGCGGGTCTCTAGGAAGCCCAGGTATGGGTAGGTCTGTCCAGCGCCAAGGTGTTGTATAGCGCTTTAAATAGCTCTGAATATATAAATATAAATAATAATATTATTATATTAATTGTATTATAATAATATTAATATTACATATAAATATAAATAATAGCTTGAAATAGCGGTCTTTGTAAATGCCAGCAAGTCGTCCTTGGTTCAAAGGAATCCTAATGCATTTTTCTCAACCAAACTGCATTCCAATCTCCCGAATGTACTTCTTGACAATTGTTTGATTTGTCTGCATTCGTGGCATAGATCGACCGCCGATAAAGCGCGTCAAATTCCGATGCATGGGTCTACAGAAAATTATAATTTTACAGACAAATTTCGCCATTTATGTTATTTAAAATACTTATACTCCTATTCTTTCTGTATAGTTTAATAATTCCTGTGCAAATTTTTCCTACCTCAGATTTCACTCGAATAAGAAATTTTTTTATTTTTTTTTTATTATTCAATAATTTGTTTTTCGACCTAAGATCGATACAAATGAGTAACAATATAAGATATAAATATAAACAGAAAGTAACCATATGCGTCCAGATTGAACAGCAGAATAGAATGAAGTATATTACAAAAATGGTATAAAGGAGAAATTTGTTTGAGAGTATCAAAACAATCACGTCTCCAGAATGAATTTTCTAATTTGTAGAATTTGACGGACGTACAATGCAACTTTGCGCAGCTCGCGTGGACAATTAGAGTTTAAAAGACTCAACCAATACTGACTATTGACTGTCGTGGTTGCTGGCTGACCTAAGATTGATATTCTTGAGTCTGAGTAGGCAGGACAAACAGCTAGTAAATGATAAAGATCCTCTGTTACAGAAAGGTTACATATGGGGCAGAGTCTAGCCGGGTCATAAGTAAATTTATATTCTCCAAAACGTATATAACCTCTGATAGAGCCTAGAAGTCTAAGTTGAGCAATAATAGAAATTATATAAAAAGGTAATCTAAGATGCAGGTATGATTGAAAGTCCGGATAGAGTTTAAGATGTGGGAAGACTTGGAGACTACTTGCATGCAGGGATCTTTCATAGTCGGAACGCCAGAGATAGACAGAAAAGTTATTTAGAAAAACATCCATGTTTTCATCGAGAAACACAGAGTCTAAGTCAAGCCACATGTGCTCTAAATTACTTAGAGTGAACATATTTTTGAGCTGGAGAACCCAGTTATACTTCGGATTGCCATCAGGTTTTAAGGAGTGCAAAATTCGGCGTGTATGATGGCAAGCCTAGTATTTTCTTAAAGAAAGAGGACTGTAATTTCTCGACTGAATCAAAGTACCTTAATCCCCAGACTTTTATTGCGTAAAAAAGAACACTAAGCGTGAGCCTACGAAAAAGGGTAGTCTTAGTTTGCCAAGCATTAGATTTAGATGCAAATAAAATTCTTGAAACAGCACCCATAGCAATATTCGCAGCAGACATTCTTTTTATGAACTCTTTATAAAAAAGACCCGAATCTGATGTGTTCACACCGAGATAGACGTATTTGCTCACTACCTCCAGCTGAGTCTGTGCGTAGAAGAATTTGTATTCACATGGCCGACCTTTGTGGTATACCATAACTTTTGATTTTGCTTCATTGACCGTTAAAAAATTGCTTATACAGTATTGCGCGATAAAGTTAATTTTTGCAAGTCATAAATTACCTCCAATATTCCTCTATTGTAAACTATTTCAGTAATTTTTTAAGCAAAAGGTTTCTCCGTGACTGTACCGATTACAGAACGTGATGCTCAGGTATTTAGTGTTGTTAAGTCATCAACATATAATACTATTATTATCAAACCGCGATATTTGTATTGCACTTAGTCATATTTTCCATCCTAGTATATACATATAGCCTTCAAAAAGATTTTAAAAATCTAATTCCCACAAAAGATTCTCCTCCTCTCCTATTTAAAAATTTTCATCTCATAAATTTGTATTTTAATCATATATTTTACATTCATGTTATATTTACTGAGATGCACGTCTTTCTATTGTGTTTCAAGAGATAATTTTTGTGATTGTTACGCAACGATTGTGGATCAGTTGTGTCTAACAAGTGTTTGGGAACAAACGTGTGATATTCTTGTGACATATCTGTTCCCTCACTGCACTACATATCAGCACCATTGTGAAAATCTTAAATTGCGATAGCACTTACATTGTAAGACCGTCTCATAATGGTCACGTTAACTCGCTAGGGCACTGGTACTAGTAGTAGGGAACAAGAACAGAACACATATTCTGAAACACGTGTAACATCCTAGTGACGTAACAGTTTTATCACTATGTGGTATATATGTTACATTAGATAATTCCAGAACTGTTAAATATCCTTGCAATAACACTGTTACAGGACAGTCTGTAATTGTTATGCTACGTGACACTAACATTTCTATGTGTACATGTGAACTTTTTGTGACCTGAAATTTACATAACGTGTTCTTTGTGAGTCTTTCTATATTAAATAGCCTCCCACTCCGAGGTTAGGATATATACCTTGCTCGCTTCGTAGGTCTCGTTTGAGCCTTCATGCTCCATCTGTCAACTTTTTGATTCACGCTGGGGACTTCGCATAATTGACGTGTCGCTCTGCCTTACCCCTTGAGTTAGCTTGAACTCTTTTTCCCCTGACTCTTCACCTTCTCTACATGTTACTTTCTTTCCTACCCCCAATACCTCAGTTTCATGCACTCAACTTATCTTGCACTGCTTTTAATTTGATTGCGGAATTGAATAAGGGAAATCAGTCGATAATTGATGGAAAGATCCAATAAGGTAGAAAAATCGATTTTCAATGTCAAATTTTCGTGGCTGTAGTTAACTGTGATTTGCAGATGCGAATATATGTATATGCTTATGTCACACTGCACGCAGAAAAAAGAAGTGTAATATTTACTTATCAAGAAATGTGAAGTGTTTCTTGTAACCGTAACAGTAAAAAGCATTTTGCAAACGTCACAATGAAGTTAAGGTGAATTTAACGGTAATCCATTATTAAAATGAACCTCTATTCCCTAGTATTAAATACTGTAAAATACGTAAAATTCACTGAACAGAGATTACAATAGTGGTGCAGTGGACGTTACAGATGCATCGGTACATACTACATGCTACAGATCCGATTGACTTGCTTAGCTCGCCCCCAAAGTCGTAAAAACGCAACCTATACGCGCGGACCGCCGGATGAATTCATGGCGCAATCGGCAATAGATGAATTGCGTCACCTAAAAAACATTAATTTTGGACATTTCCGTAACAGTCGTCACATTACTCCATATTCCCACTTAGCAATGAAGGGATTTTCTAATGAATAGCACAATTTTGGATGGCACAACTTATTCAAAGATCGCGTAAAGATGAGATTTTATTGGAACAAGACGTGTTTGTATTCTGCGACTGTTTCAGCTGACATGTATGGGTTGCCTGCATTTAAAGACAAAATCCATGACAATATGGTAATCCTATCAAAAGCTACAGTTTAACATGGAAAACAACAGAAATTACAAACAAAGAAGTTTTCTTTTCGCTGCCCGTATTCGATTAAAAACAATCTGCCGGAGCATCTTATTAATAAAATTTCCTGCTTTTATTTTTCATTCGCTTTTATTTACTGCACACACCAAAGTTATGCAAATTTTCGGATTATTAAAATATGTATGCATCAATAGAACTACAGGATAACTGCTAGAAAAGTAACTATGAAAGGTGCTTTTAATCACGTTTTTTCACTTTCATTACAGATTTGTATCGAAACTGATAGACGGATCGCGGTCGGACGATATTGAACTGATGCGTAATAAAATGAGGATGGACGAGATATTTTTCCCGTTTTGAAATTATTATTTTTTTTTGAGTTTGTCAGTAATTTGTAGAATAAACCAGGATTTTTGAAACAGATAGTACGGTTCCTGTACAGAATACTGTGGAGGATTCTGTACCGGATACTGGGTCAGGGTGCGCTATGGCTTAGCACTCTTGCCAGTGAGTTGGCTCTTCAATAGAATGAAAAGGGGCAAGCTTATTAAATATATGTATCTATCTTCAGTCGCGATGTTAAATTCATAAAATTAATTATTTTCCGATACAGGAGAAACCATACTGGATTCTTTATAAGATCCCGTATGTGTTCCTTCGTGGCCAGTTAGGAAGTCCTGAGGCCCGGGTAAAATATTTGGTCTTGATTTTGTCTTGAATGTCTTCAATATGTCTTTAGGACCATGATGTATGGTTCCGTCTCACCAGCTAGACATTGGAGATATACAGACTTCTCTTGCTTGTCTTGATAAAGTCTTGATAAATATACCGAATTGCTCTTAAAAAAAATTATATTACCAATTTGTGGCCTTAACATTTTCCAGGGTCAAAATTAAAGAAGTTTTAGTTTGTAAATTTTATTGTTCATTATACTTCGACCTCTATAAACTATGGAGTCCCTGCCGATGGGGTCCATAGTATGGACCCCATTGGCAGGGCCTGCCATTTCCAGGAATCAGGTAGCTAGGTAAGGACCAAACAGTTGACATCTGCTGAGGATTAAAATTTTACAACCGATAAAACTTGTTATTTTGTAGTAAATGATTTTCAAATAAGAAATTCGGAACCTGTCTGTCTCAACAACTGCAGGCATATAAAATTTTCCATAATAAAATTAAAACTGTCATTTTCTAGAAGTATCTAGTGAACTGTTGGAGATAGGAAAAAATGGACAACATTTTCAGATTCGCCATCCAAACAACATAATTATTGCAGATAAATATACTTATTAATACATAAACAATAAATATCATGAAGATAAATATTATAAACATTCTATATAGTTTGAAGCGGATTAGTGATGACCCTTAAGACATCAAAAATAGTATGGTTCCGTCTCATGAGCTAGACATACAGAATGACTTGGAATTGTCTTGGATTGGATTGGTCTTTACCCAAGCCAAAATGAAGACCAAATATTTTTACCCGGGCATGTACAGATTTCTGTAAGGGATCTTTTGTCTCTTGCATTTCCTGTACATGTTCTTATGGAAAAATAAGAAGGAACACAAAGATGTTGCTTTTAATAATCTTCTTCAATGTAACACTCAATCACTCAACACTTCATGCGAACTATACGTTTTTTTTTTTGAGGTCGGATATTTTCCGGCGGGGTTAGGTGACATTTTGAAGACATCATTAAAATCTAAAATAGCCTTTAGGTAGGGTTTTCAATATTTGTGAAATGCCAATAATTTCTTACTCATTTCTATTATTCAAGTATTCAATAGTTACAGCAGTATGAAAAATCATTTTGCTTCTTTTCGATAAAAATTGAATTTATGAATACTTTAATTTAAAACTTTATTGAACATGGCACTTTCTACCTCTAAAAAAAGTTCTTATTATGCTGTCTCCACAATAGCTTTTCGATTTCTGCTAAATTCAATTATTAATTGCACCACAAAGTAGTTCCATGCGTTCATTGTTACGTATGATTTAAAATTTTTGTAATAAATTTCATATTTCTTAACAATTCATTAGGTTAATAAAATTTCGAACCTTGTTTTCTCATTTTCATAGTTTTCCTCCAGAAGAAGCTTTGTTTATTTTATGGGGCTTGTAGTTCACGTTAAATTAATTATTAAAGACTGAAATCGGCAGAAGGACGGAGACTTGTTCCGCTGTAAAAAAAGTATTGCAAAAATTTCATATTTCTCTTTGAGAATTTCCTAAATCTAAAATACTCTTGGGTGAACATCACGGTGGCTTTAGTAGCCGCATGTTGACAAGGATTCAATTCTCAGTGGAAGGAAACTAGGATTTAGCGTTTCTTCATTAGTGCAAAAAATTGTTCTAAACTTTGTGAAACTTATTTCTCTAGTTACAATAATAAGAAAGGTTAAATCGAAATGTAACTAATGACTCTGACATTACAGTCGAATTTTAATCATTCTGAAATTATAAAAAAAGAACACTTTTTCACTGACAGAAAAATTTCAGAAATTGTACTTAGAAAATTATACAGTATATAATGCGGGCCTGGAAATCCCTGTGAAGTTGTGCCGCCAGTATTAAAAATTAAATATTTTGTTTAGAGTTCTGGGTATCTCTTCAATAATTCTGGAGTTCTGGAAGGTTTCAGCAATAGTCCTGAGGCCTGAAGCATTAAAAACTCACTTTTGGAAAATGGGGGGCGAGGGGGAGCTACCTTCACACTCGCCCAAATTTTGCAAAAGCAAAACTTTTTTTTAGATTCCAGGTAGATTAAAAATAGTTCTAGAGTTCTTAATGATTTTAAAAAATAGTTCTGGCCAATTTCACAAAAAAAAGTTTTTCAAAATAAGTAACTAGCCCCACACTTCTTACAAATTTAACTTTTTCTGCATGACCCTTCAGTTCCATGAGAGTTCTGGAGTTCCAATTCAAAAATTCAAAATAAATTAAAAACCCTATCAAAAAACAACATTTTTAAAAATGCAAAATGTTGACGAATTTCTCGTTTGAATATTCCAAAAGTTCTGATCAGAGTTCTGGACCCACCAACAAGAGTTCTACAAAAAAGTCTAATAACATTTTTCGATCAAGTTAAAATTCAAAGAATTGCGGCACTTTTAGGAAAAACCAAAATTTTCGAATTGAAACATTTTGAGAGTTCCAAAAGTTCTAATCGGAGTTCTGGACACGTCAACAGGAGTTCTACAAAAAAGTCCTATAATATTTACTGATCAAGTTAAAATTCAACGAACTACGCCACTTTTAATAAAAACTCCTCATGGGAGTTCTGGACTGCTGCAGTGAAACTCTACAAAAGAGTGTCAACACTTTTCCTTCAACTCAAAATGCAATGAACTACAGCACTTTGAAATAAACCCAAAGTTCTGGACTCTTAAGAGGAGTTCTACAAAAAAATGTCATAACATTTTTCGATCAAGTCAAAAATCAAAGAACCACGACACTTTTAAGAAAACCCAAAATTTTGGAATTTAAAATTTTTGAGAGTTCTTAATGTTCTGATCAGAGTTCTGGACCCCTCAACGGAAGCTCTACAAAAAAGTCCTCTAACGTTTCTCGATGAAGTTAATATTCAAAGAACTACGCCACTTTTAAGAAAACCCAAAATCTTTGAATTTAAAAATTTTGAGAGTTCTAAAAGTTCTGTCCGAAGTCCTGAAAACCTCAAAAGAAGTTTTACGAAAATTTCTGATAACCGTTTTCGATCAGGTCACAAATCAAAGAACTACGGCTCATAAAAACCCCCAAATTTTTGCATTTTTAATTTTCAGGTTTCAAAAGTCCTCACTGGAGTTCTAGACTCCTGCAGTGAAGATCTACAAAAAGTTTCATGACACTTTTCGATGAAGGCAAAATCCAATGAACTACGGAACTTTTAAGAAAAACCAAAATTTTCGAATTGAAAAATTTTCGGAGTACTAAAAGTTCTGATCAAAGTTCTGGACCACTGAACTGAAACTTTACAAAAAAGTTTCATAACATTTTTCGATCAAGCCAAATTCAATCAACTGCGGTACTTTTAAGAAAACCCACCATTTTTGAATCAGAAATTTTGATAGTTCCAAAAGTTCTGATCGTGGTTCTGTACCCCTTTACAGAAGCTCTACAAAAAAGTCCTTTAATATTTTATGATCAACTTAAAATTCAACGAACTACGCTACTTTTAAGAAAAACCAAAATTTTCGAATTGACATTTTTTTTTAGTTCTAAAAGTCCTGATCGGAGTTCTGGACTCCTACACGGAAGCTCTACAAAAAAGTCCTATAACATTTCTCGATGAAGTCAAAATTCAAAGAACTACGCCACGATTGAGAAAAACACAAATGTTTTCGACTTTAAAAACTTTGAGAGTTCTAAAAGTTCTGATCGAAGTCCTGGAAACCTCAACAGAAGTTCCACAAAAAAGTCTAATGACCTTTTTCGATCAGGTCAAAAATAAAAGAACCACGGCATTTTCAAGGTGCCGCAGTTGATTGAATTTGGCTTGATCGAAAAATGTTATAGAACTTTTTTGTAAAGTTTCTGTTGAGTGGTCTAGAACTTTGATCAGAACTTTTAGTACTCTGAACATTTTTCAATTCGAAAATTTTGGTTTTTCTTAAAAGTGCCATAGTTCATTGGATTTTGCCTTGATCTAAAAGTGTTATGACACTTTTTGTAGACCTTCACCGGAGGAGTCTAGAACTCCAGTGAGGACTTTTGAAACTTGAAAATTAAAAATGCAAAAATTTGGGGGGTTTTATGAGCCGTAGTTCTTTGATTTGTGACCTGATCGCAAACGGTTATCAGACCTTCAGATATGAGGGATGAAAATTTAGAAAACAATGATAATACGGTGGATAAAGAATTAGATAAATGTCCGATAATGATTTTAAATCTCGAGGATATAGAAACAAATGCATTAATAGATACAGGTAGCGAAGAAACTTGTATTTCTGAGAAATTTTATGAACATAATTATAATATTTTCAAACAATGCGAACTTTTACCAATTTTGGGAACCACAATTGTTGGTGCAACTGCGGCAAGACCTATAAAATTGAAGCATCAAATGTATGCAAAATTCAAAATAGGTGACTGGAAGGCTCTTATGTATTTCTGATTGTTCCTATCCCAAAAAAAGAATGCATCATTGGAGTGGACTTATTAAAAAGATTAAAAAGTAAAATAGATTTCGAAGATAATATTATTGAATTAAAAGATAAGAATAAATCGATCAAAATAAAACTGTTAGAAGAAGATGTAAAAAGAATTCGCATAATAATGAATGCGGAAAATTTCCAAAAAGAAAGGTACATAAAATGTCTAGGAAAATAATTAGAACCTAAAGAAAATGTTCTAAATGTTATGAAGGAAATTAATACAATTAAAACTTATGATAATGCCGAGGATGAATATGCATTAACTGATGAACAAATTAGAGAAAAAATGTCGCATTGTACTTCATAAAATGCATTAGAAAAAGAGCGATTCTACAAACTTATATCCCGTTATAAAAATGTATTTTCTCGGAAACCAGATAAGATCTCGATATATGAACAGCAGCTTAAAATAGATGATAAGAGACCATTCATATCACGAACTCACCCGATACCTATGTTCGTACGCAACAAAGTAGCGAATGAAATTAAAGAGCTCATAGAAATGGAAATAATTCAAAGGTCAAATAGTGCGTATATAAATCCATTAGTGGTCACAATTAAAAAGGACGATTCGATGAGACTTTGTTTAGACGCTAGAAAATTAAACGAAAGTATGGTAAATGATTACGAATGTGCTGAGCCTACTGAAGTTTTATTTCAAAGATGTGCCGGAACTCAAGTAATGTCGACTTTGGACTTAACTAGTAGCTTTTGGCAAGTACCATTGCATCCCGAGTCTATGAAATATACAGCATTCTTATATGACAGAAGGTGTTATGAATTTTGCGTCACACCTATCGGTTTAAAAACAAGTACAGCTGCGTTAGTTAGAGCTTTGGATTTTATTTTAAATGGGTTAGGAAACTTTGTTATTACTTTTATTGATGACATGTTATGTACCTCACTAAGTACATCACAGCATCTGGAACATTTGGAATTATTATTCCAACGTCTAGAAGTCATAATATAACAGTAAATTTTGAAAAATCACATTTTTTTCGACCAGAAGTCAAATTTTTAAGCCATATTTTAACGGCGCTTGGGATGAAACCAAACCTTGACAAAATTAAGGCGATTCATGAATTTCCAAAACCTCGGAATTTAAGTGAACTACGTGGATTTTTGAGTGTAATAAATTTGTATACAAAATTCACTAGAGAACACGCACAAGAAATAGCACCACGTTTGAATTTATTGCGCACAGGGGCTAAATGGATATGGGATTTAGAAGCAGACGATGCATTCAAAAAAAATGAAAGCGTTATTTTGCGAATTTACCATTCTACCATGTCCGGATTTAAGTAAACCCTTCTTTTTACAAACTGATGCAAGCGTTCGACTATTAGGGGCGGTCCTTTATGAAATTGATGTAAATAAAGAACACACGCCCATTTCATTTTCTAGTCGTACTTTAAAGGGATCCGAATGGGGTTGTTTTCAAAGTCAGATATCAGTTTTCAAATGAATGAATCTTATAGTTGGTAAAATTCTAATTTTAAAAACGCCCAGAAAATATTGTTTACGTATTATTTACTATTTTTAATTTAATGTTCAAATATGAATGTTCTATCACGATGTCGATTTGATGGCCCCTCTGACATCAAAGGGGTCGGATTTTCCACCAATCACAGCTTATGTTTCAGTGATTCTCAAGTACATTTTTCTGTGCCGATGTTTTGTTTTGGTTATCTGCAGGTCAAAAATGGAAGTCGCAAAATATTGTTTAAACCCTGGCGGACCGGCTGAACGCTAGCACTACGCTACCGCGTAACCATAAAGTAACCCTAAAGTAATCTCAAGGTAATCTCGAATTATAATGAATAAAAGAAACAAAATAAATATCTAAATTCTTGCAATTATAATTGTACGTTAAAATTTACGTTAGAAGATAATGCCGTAATTGCAATATGTTCATTTTTTAGCGTTAGAAATTTAAAAAAAATATTGGCTGTCATTGAAGGTCTCCTAGAGGCGACTTCAAGCGCATCTACTCAGATCTACTCAGATACACTTAAAGTCGCCTTTAGCAGACCTTCAATGACAGCCAATATGTTTTTTAAATTTCTAACGCTAAAAAATGAACTTATTCCAATGACGACATTGCCTTCTAACGTAAATTTAAACGTACAATCATAATTGCAACAATTTAAATATTTATTTTGTTTATTTTATTCATTATGATTCGATATTACTTTAAAATTACTTTAGGGTTACGTTATGGTTACGCTGTAGCGTAGCACTTGCGTTCAGTTGCGCCGGTCCGCCAGGAAAAAAATGTCAAAGGAGGGTTTCGTAAAAGCCAATAGTGGAAATCTATCGAAAATAGATATATTTATGGTATAGGAGTATTTTAAGAGTAATTGTGACTTCCTAAGTGCAGAAATACGAGGAGTGAAAGTGAAACGGTTAGGTGACCTACCCCGTTTATCATAAGTTTCGTTAGTTTCCAGCATCGTTTCCATCAAAGCCACATCGTCACATTAATAATTATGAGAACCTCTGAGTCACGTGACACCCACGTCACACCAACTTGAATGAATGTTTTCCCGCCTTCAATTTTTAATAATTTTTTTTCTGTTGAACGACTCTACAGAAAAAAAATGTAGAACGCACCTTGAGATTAGATTAAAATTATTTATTAAAAAATTATATTATCTAAAATTGCGAAACAACCCTATTATCGTATTACATGACAGAAGAAGAGCTATTAGCTATTGTGTAGGCACTAATAAAGTTTAGATCATACGTGTTAGGCGCTAGATTATTAATTCGTACCATTCAGAAAGCCTTATCATTCCTAAAGACATATAAATTAGTTAGTGGCAGTTAAACACGGTGAACTTAGCAATACAAGATTATAAATTTACGATAGAATATTGCGAAGGTAAAAAAACATTGTAGCGGACACCCTAAGTAGAATTCCATCATCGGAATTGGGAGACTCTTTTGATATCAATAAAGGAAAAATCTTCCTTTACGGACTAGCAAAAGACCTTTATCTGAGCTACGAAAACGCTTAAAAAATACTCGTAAATAAAAAAAAAGAAGATCCCATTTTGCAACAATGCATTAAATTGACGCAAAAATGAAAAATTATACGCAAACAAAACCGGGTGAAATATTATCAATTGACTTTTATGGTGCTTTTCCCGCGTCAAAAGGGGGATTTAAATATATATTATCAACAATCTATACGTTCAGTAAATTTGTGTGCTTATATCCTTTAAGAAGGATGACAACTAAAGAAGCAATTACTAAGATCTTTAATGACCATATTCCTTTGTATATTCCTTTGTACCATGTTCCTTTCGGAGTAAGCTTTTAAGAGTAGCAATAGGTCCGGAGAGGTACAGTTTAAAATCATCAGCATATTTATGATAGTTGCAGTAACAAAGCTCTCTACCAAGTTCAGAGGTATAGATATTAAAAAGGGTGGGCGCAAGAGAGGACCCCTGAGGAACACCACTTCCAACCTGGACGCAATTAGACCGCTCGCCATTGCTAAGCTGTACTCTTTCAGAGCGGTTACTAAGATAGGATTCAAACCATTTAACCACCATATTGGAGAGGTGTAACGATTTAAGCCTGGACAATAGTAGTTTATGGTTAACTGTATCAAATGCCTTAGAAAAGTCGAAAAGAACAACAACTGTGATCTCGCTTCTATCTATTGCAAGTTTAATGTCAGAAGTTACTTTGAGTGAAGCTGTAAGTGTACTATGCTTTCCACGAAACCCGGATTGCATTGGATCCATTAAGTTGTTAATTTCAAGGTGTGCCGTAAGCTGATGATGGACGATACGCTCGAAAGGTTTAGACAAGGCACTAAGGATGGATATAGGGCGGAAGTCTTTAGGAGATGTAGGGTTAGATATTTTAGGAATAGCGCGAATAATCGCCTCTTTCCAGATGTCGGGAAATATACCCACCTGGAGAGATGCATTATAGATGTGCAAGAGAATAGGGCCAACGACTGGCAATGCAAGGCGAATCATTTTCATTGAAATACCATCAGAACCCTGAGCATTCGATTTTACGTCGAAAAGTTTTTTTACTAGGGTTTCTTGCGATATATCAGAAAAAAATAACTTGGTTTCATCAAATATAGGGGTAACTGAGGACGTAGAAGGAGTGACATTTACAGGGGGTGTGGGCTTTGTAGTAAAGGCTGTTAGAAGGTCTGCAGGAGATAAATTGTTATCAGGTGACAAGTGCTTCGGGGGAATAAGTCCAAGCCGTTTTAAGAGAAACCAGATGTTTTCATT